>CATOPS010000005.1:50000-62647 GCA_951802225.1 Euspilapteryx auroguttella | reverse complement strand
CCTAACCTAACCTAACCTAACCTAACCTAACCTAACCTAACCTAACCTAACCTAACCTAACCTAACCTAACCTAACATAACCTAACCTAACCTAACCTAACCTAACCTAACCTAACCTAACCTAACCTAACCTAACCTAACCTAACCTAACCTAACCTAACCTAACCTAACCTAACCTAACCTAACCTAACCTAACCTAACCTAACCTAACCTAACCTAACCTAACCTAACCTAACCTAACCTAACCTAACCTAACCTAACCTAACCTAACCTAACCTAACCTAACCTAACCTAACCTAACCTAACCTAACCTAACCTAACCTAACCTAACCTAACCTAACCTAACCTAACCTAACCTAACCTAACCTAACCTAACCTAACCTAACCTAACCTAACCTAACCTAACCTAACCTAACCTAACCTAACCTAACCTAACCTAACCTAACCTAACCTAACCTAACCTAACCTAACCTAACCTAACCTAACCTAACCTAACCTAACCTAACCTAACCTAACCTAACCTAACCTAACCTAACCTAACCTAACCTAACCTAACCTAACCTAACCTAACCTAACCTAACCTAACCTAACCTAACCTAACCTAACCTAACCTAACCTAACCTAACCTAACCTAACCTAACCTAACCTAACCTAACCTAACCTAACCTAACCTAACCTAACCTAACCTAACCTAACCTAACCTAACCTAACCTAACCTAACCTAACCTAACCTAACCTAACCTAACCTAACCTAACCTAACCTAACCTAACCTAACCTAACCTAACCTAACCTAACCTAACCTAACCTAACCTAACCTAACCTAACCTAACCTAACCTAACCTAACCTAACCTAACCTAACCTAACCTAACCTAACCTAACCTAACCTAACCTAACCTAACCTAACCTAACCTAACCTAACCTAACCTAACCTAACCTAACCTAACCTAACCTAACCTAACCTAACCTAACCTAACCTAACCTAACCTAACCTAACCTAACCTAACCTAACCTAACCTAACCTAACCTAACCTAACCTAACCTAACCTAACCTAACCTAACCTAACCTAACCTAACCTAACCTAACCTAACCTAACCTAACCTAACCTAACCTAACCTAACCTAACCTAACCTAACCTAACCTAACCTAACCTAACCTAACCTAACCTAACCTAACCTAACCTAACCTAACCTAACCTAACCTAACCTAACCTAACCTAACCTAACCTAACCTAACCTAACCTAACCTAACCTAACCTAACCTAACCTAACCTAACCTAACCTAACCTAACCTAACCTAACCTAACCTAACCTAACCTAACCTAACCTAACCTAACCTAACCTAACCTAACCTAACCTAACCTAACCTAACCTAACCTAACCTAACCTAACCTAACCTAACCTAACCTAACCTAACCTAACCTAACCTAACCTAACCTAACCTAACCTAACCTAACCTAACCTAACCTAACCTAACCTAACCTAACCTAACCTAACCTAACCTAACCTAACCTAACCTAACCTAACCTAACCTAACCTAACCTAACCTAACCTAACCTAACCTAACCTAACCTAACCTAACCTAACCTAACCTAACCTAACCTAACCTAACCTAACCTAACCTAACCTAACCTAACCTAACCTAACCTAACCTAACCTAACCTAACCTAACCTAACCTAACCTAACCTAACCTAACCTAACCTAACCTAACCTAACCTAACCTAACCTAACCTAACCTAACCTAACCTAACCTAACCTAACCTAACCTAACCTAACCTAACCTAACCTAACCTAACCTAACCTAACCTAACCTAACCTAACCTAACCTAACCTAACCTAACCTAACCTAACCTAACCTAACCTAACCTAACCTAACCTAACCTAACCTAACCTAACCTAACCTAACCTAACCTAACCTAACCTAACCTAACCTAACCTAACCTAACCTAACCTAACCTAACCTAACCTAACCTAACCTAACCTAACCTAACCTAACCTAACCTAACCTAACCTAACCTAACCTAACCTAACCTAACCTAACCTAACCTAACCTAACCTAACCTAACCTAACCTAACCTAACCTAACCTAACCTAACCTAACCTAACCTAACCTAACCTAACCTAACCTAACCTAACCTAACCTAACCTAACCTAACCTAACCTAACCTAACCTAACCTAACCTAACCTAACCTAACCTAACCTAACCTAACCTAACCTAACCTAACCTAACCTAACCTAACCTAACCTAACCTAACCTAACCTAACCTAACCTAACCTAACCTAACCTAACCTAACCTAACCTAACCTAACCTAACCTAACCTAACCTAACCTAACCTAACCTAACCTAACCTAACCTAACCTAACCTAACCTAACCTAACCTAACCTAACCTAACCTAACCTAACCTAACCTAACCTAACCTAACCTAACCTAACCTAACCTAACCTAACCTAACCTAACCTAACCTAACCTAACCTAACCTAACCTAACCTAACCTAACCTAACCTAACCTAACCTAACCTAACCTAACCTAACCTAACCTAACCTAACCTAACCTAACCTAACCTAACCTAACCTAACCTAACCTAACCTAACCTAACCTAACCTAACCTAACCTAACCTAACCTAACCTAACCTAACCTAACCTAACCTAACCTAACCTAACCTAACCTAACCTAACCTAACCTAACCTAACCTAACCTAACCTAACCTAACCTAACCTAACCTAACCTAACCTAACCTAACCTAACCTAACCTAACCTAACCTAACCTAACCTAACCTAACCTAACCTAACCTAACCTAACCTAACCTAACCTAACCTAACCTAACCTAACCTAACCTAACCTAACCTAACCTAACCTAACCTAACCTAACCTAACCTAACCTAACCTAACCTAACCTAACCTAACCTAACCTAACCTAACCTAACCTAACCTAACCTAACCTAACCTAACCTAACCTAACCTAACCTAACCTAACCTAACCTAACCTAACCTAACCTAACCTAACCTAACCTAACCTAACCTAACCTAACCTAACCTAACCTAACCTAACCTAACCTAACCTAACCTAACCTAACCTAACCTAACCTAACCTAACCTAACCTAACCTAACCTAACCTAACCTAACCTAACCTAACCTAACCTAACCTAACCTAACCTAACCTAACCTAACCTAACCTAACCTAACCTAACCTAACCTAACCTAACCTAACCTAACCTAACCTAACCTAACCTAACCTAACCTAACCTAACCTAACCTAACCTAACCTAACCTAACCTAACCTAACCTAACCTAACCTAACCTAACCTAACCTAACCTAACCTAACCTAACCTAACCTAACCTAACCTAACCTAACCTAACCTAACCTAACCTAACCTAACCTAACCTAACCTAACCTAACCTAACCTAACCTAACCTAACCTAACCTAACCTAACCTAACCTAACCTAACCTAACCTAACCTAACCTAACCTAACCTAACCTAACCTAACCTAACCTAACCTAACCTAACCTAACCTAACCTAACCTAACCTAACCTAACCTAACCTAACCTAACCTAACCTAACCTAACCTAACCTAACCTAACCTAACCTAACCTAACCTAACCTAACCTAACCTAACCTAACCTAACCTAACCTAACCTAACCTAACCTAACCTAACCTAACCTAACCTAACCTAACCTAACCTAACCTAACCTAACCTAACCTAACCTAACCTAACCTAACCTAACCTAACCTAACCTAACCTAACCTAACCTAACCTAACCTAACCTAACCTAACCTAACCTAACCTAACCTAACCTAACCTAACCTAACCTAACCTAACCTAACCTAACCTAACCTAACCTAACCTAACCTAACCTAACCTAACCTAACCTAACCTAACCTAACCTAACCTAACCTAACCTAACCTAACCTAACCTAACCTAACCTAACCTAACCTAACCTAACCTAACCTAACCTAACCTAACCTAACCTAACCTAACCTAACCTAACCTAACCTAACCTAACCTAACCTAACCTAACCTAACCTAACCTAACCTAACCTAACCTAACCTAACCTAACCTAACCTAACCTAACCTAACCTAACCTAACCTAACCTAACCTAACCTAACCTAACCTAACCTAACCTAACCTAACCTAACCTAACCTAACCTAACCTAACCTAACCTAACCTAACCTAACCTAACCTAACCTAACCTAACCTAACCTAACCTAACCTAACCTAACCTAACCTAACCTAACCTAACCTAACCTAACCTAACCTAACCTAACCTAACCTAACCTAACCTAACCTAACCTAACCTAACCTAACCTAACCTAACCTAACCTAACCTAACCTAACCTAACCTAACCTAACCTAACCTAACCTAACCTAACCTAACCTAACCTAACCTAACCTAACCTAACCTAACCTAACCTAACCTAACCTAACCTAACCTAACCTAACCTAACCTAACCTAACCTAACCTAACCTAACCTAACCTAACCTAACCTAACCTAACCTAACCTAACCTAACCTAACCTAACCTAACCTAACCTAACCTAACCTAACCTAACCTAACCTAACCTAACCTAACCTAACCTAACCTAACCTAACCTAACCTAACCTAACCTAACCTAACCTAACCTAACCTAACCTAACCTAACCTAACCTAACCTAACCTAACCTAACCTAACCTAACCTAACCTAACCTAACCTAACCTAACCTAACCTAACCTAACCTAACCTAACCTAACCTAACCTAACCTAACCTAACCTAACCTAACCTAACCTAACCTAACCTAACCTAACCTAACCTAACCTAACCTAACCTAACCTAACCTAACCTAACCTAACCTAACCTAACCTAACCTAACCTAACCTAACCTAACCTAACCTAACCTAACCTAACCTAACCTAACCTAACCTAACCTAACCTAACCTAACCTAACCTAACCTAACCTAACCTAACCTAACCTAACCTAACCTAACCTAACCTAACCTAACCTAACCTAACCTAACCTAACCTAACCTAACCTAACCTAACCTAACCTAACCTAACCTAACCTAACCTAACCTAACCTAACCTAACCTAACCTAACCTAACCTAACCTAACCTAACCTAACCTAACCTAACCTAACCTAACCTAACCTAACCTAACCTAACCTAACCTAACCTAACCTAACCTAACCTAACCTAACCTAACCTAACCTAACCTAACCTAACCTAACCTAACCTAACCTAACCTAACCTAACCTAACCTAACCTAACCTAACCTAACCTAACCTAACCTAACCTAACCTAACCTAACCTAACCTAACCTAACCTAACCTAACCTAACCTAACCTAACCTAACCTAACCTAACCTAACCTAACCTAACCTAACCTAACCTAACCTAACCTAACCTAACCTAACCTAACCTAACCTAACCTAACCTAACCTAACCTAACCTAACCTAACCTAACCTAACCTAACCTAACCTAACCTAACCTAACCTAACCTAACCTAACCTAACCTAACCTAACCTAACCTAACCTAACCTAACCTAACCTAACCTAACCTAACCTAACCTAACCTAACCTAACCTAACCTAACCTAACCTAACCTAACCTAACCTAACCTAACCTAACCTAACCTAACCTAACCTAACCTAACCTAACCTAACCTAACCTAACCTAACCTAACCTAACCTAACCTAACCTAACCTAACCTAACCTAACCTAACCTAACCTAACCTAACCTAACCTAACCTAACCTAACCTAACCTAACCTAACCTAACCTAACCTAACCTAACCTAACCTAACCTAACCTAACCTAACCTAACCTAACCTAACCTAACCTAACCTAACCTAACCTAACCTAACCTAACCTAACCTAACCTAACCTAACCTAACCTAACCTAACCTAACCTAACCTAACCTAACCTAACCTAACCTAACCTAACCTAACCTAACCTAACCTAACCTAACCTAACCTAACCTAACCTAACCTAACCTAACCTAACCTAACCTAACCTAACCTAACCTAACCTAACCTAACCTAACCTAACCTAACCTAACCTAACCTAACCTAACCTAACCTAACCTAACCTAACCTAACCTAACCTAACCTAACCTAACCTAACCTAACCTAACCTAACCTAACCTAACCTAACCTAACCTAACCTAACCTAACCTAACCTAACCTAACCTAACCTAACCTAACCTAACCTAACCTAACCTAACCTAACCTAACCTAACCTAACCTAACCTAACCTAACCTAACCTAACCTAACCTAACCTAACCTAACCTAACCTAACCTAACCTAACCTAACCTAACCTAACCTAACCTAACCTAACCTAACCTAACCTAACCTAACCTAACCTAACCTAACCTAACCTAACCTAACCTAACCTAACCTAACCTAACCTAACCTAACCTAACCTAACCTAACCTAACCTAACCTAACCTAACCTAACCTAACCTAACCTAACCTAACCTAACCTAACCTAACCTAACCTAACCTAACCTAACCTAACCTAACCTAACCTAACCTAACCTAACCTAACCTAACCTAACCTAACCTAACCTAACCTAACCTAACCTAACCTAACCTAACCTAACCTAACCTAACCTAACCTAACCTAACCTAACCTAACCTAACCTAACCTAACCTAACCTAACCTAACCTAACCTAACCTAACCTAACCTAACCTAACCTAACCTAACCTAACCTAACCTAACCTAACCTAACCTAACCTAACCTAACCTAACCTAACCTAACCTAACCTAACCTAACCTAACCTAACCTAACCTAACCTAACCTAACCTAACCTAACCTAACCTAACCTAACCTAACCTAACCTAACCTAACCTAACCTAACCTAACCTAACCTAACCTAACCTAACCTAACCTAACCTAACCTAACCTAACCTAACCTAACCTAACCTAACCTAACCTAACCTAACCAACCCCTTTTTCGAAAAGAACCTTTCCATCTATCTCCACGAATTTTTGCATAACGTTTTCTACTGCCCCCCCGATAATTACCAGCTATTTACTTTCAATTTTTAACTTACAGTTTGTATGGGCCGTTGTATGGCAAATTTTTAAATTCCCAAAATCTCTTTTAATTCACCAAAATTTCATTTTCCAACTTAAATTCATTTTTAGACCTCCATAATTATCAGTCCCACTCCCCCTTCATTTCCTAAAAGTCCGTTTTGAATTAGCTCTCACCTTAAAATTTTTAACTTCATATTTTTAGTTTAATTTTCTAAGTTTTCACTACATAGTTTTAATTAGTTCTAGGGTTTCTAAACACCCTTTCTTTCTTTTATATTCATTTTGCACTTATATTTATTAGTTTTCTTAAGTTTCTGTAAATATAATTCTTCACTTTAAATTTCTTATCCCCACTTGAAAATATTGAAATTTCCAAAATTTTCAAATTTTTACCCCCCTTTTTTATCATTCCATCCGACTCCATAATTCCACCACATACCACGGTGCGAATAAAATTGTTTTAAATAGCCCAGTTAATTTTTTATTCGCAAATTTCATCTTTTAAAAAGTGTTTTTCACCCTTAAAAATTTTGAAATATTAACCTAAATTAATAATTCTTGTTACACTATCCTTATTCATTCCGGCGGTCATTTTGATACCTCATTTGTCCCACCAAAACATCCCATTCAGTTTTTATCATCTCACACTTGTAAAATTTTCACTTATTTTTAATTTTAAAATTTTTAATTTTTATTTTAAAATATTTTTAAATAATTGTTTCTTAGTTCATTAAGACCTCAAATAAAAAGTTTGAGAATTTTAAATTTTCAAACTTTTTGACACCGATCATATTTCCGAAATTAAAAAGTCGGAAAATCACAAAAATTTTATCATTCCAATCTATCACTCATAACCCCAACACACACCCATAAGAATTAAATTTAACAAAACCCACTACTTATGTTTTTATTCAAAAATTTCATATCACGAAACAAGTTTTTCATACTTATAAATTTTAAAATATCATTTTAAAATTCTAATATTTTACTTAATACTCACCATATCTGCGACGGTCATTTTGACACCAAATTCATAACTCCTGTTAACATATAAAAATTCATATCAAATACACAAAGTCAAAAATTCTAAGATTTTTGAAATTTTACTTACCATCAATAAAGTCCCAGCTCCTTGTCCGGTCCCTTCTCCTTCCTCGTCCCTGTAAACAAAATAAATATTAAAAACATAGCAATACACAATAAAATTATAAGCATATACAAAATTTCCCTGAAAAAAGAACTTAAAAACTAAATTAAAAATAAAACTTACCTACAAATTACGTCTAAATACATCAATGGGTATTTCAGGACTTACCTGGCCCTGAATAAACCCACATAAAAACCAAGATGGACACTAATCTTGCTTCATCTCCTTTAGGGTCATCTCTAAACTTAGTCTTATCAGACGACGAATACCTATCTTCTTCTTCCACCACTGGCGAGCTAGCCTCAAACGATCTCAGCAAAGAGGTCATCAAAACTACTACCTTTATTCTCTCCAAGATTACAGAAGGCAAGAGCCTAACTAAGTCCAACAAAGAAGCTATCATTAAAGCTGTGAAACAGCTTGAAGAAACAGCCAGCAACCTTAAGGGTACAACCTTTATATCCGCTCAACCAGTTAGTCTAGACGACAATACATTGCAAATAATTAAAACTACAATAAAAGAAGAAATAAAGACTCAAATTTCGACCCATATTCCTAAAATCAAAACAAACCATACTTTTGCCGAAGCGACCAAGTCTCAGAAAAAGAAGACACCTGCAACCGCCACCTTACCTGTTACGAAACCAGCAATCATAATCACTGCAAAAACCCCCGTCACTAGCAACAACGAAACCCTCCAACAGTGGAGCAAGAGCGTGTCGTTCAAGGACACTACTTTTGCACCTGCTGGAGTCAAATTCGTCTCAAATAATAAGATTCGAGTCGAATTCGACACGGAAACACAGAGAGAAACAGCTCTCAAAAAGGCAAATTTACCCAATTCCCAAGTATCCGCTGAAGAGTCAAAGAAACTCAAGCCTACATTTATACTTAAGGGAATAACAAACTCCACTCCAACCGAAGAACTTACAGAAATTCTTATTAACCAGAACGAACACATCAAACAACAGTTCAACAAAGAGGATCTAAGTTTTCAATTCAAGCGCACAAACAAAAACAAGAATTTGTACAACGCAGTTTTCAGAGCGAGTCCTGCCTGCTGGCGCGAAGTCGTGAAAACCGGCCGAATCAACATTGAGCACCAGCGGGTGCACGCCGAAGATTACGTCTCCCTATTGCAGTGCTACGACTGTCTTCAATTCGGACACACGAGGAAGACTTGCACCGTAAAGGAGCACGTGTGCTCCCACTGCGCCTCAGAAGAACACATCTTCAAGAACTGCCCCTCAAAATCAAACCCCCCTAAGTGCTTCAATTGCATCAACCACGCGAAGAAAAACAACATACAAAACCCAAAAATAAATCATTCAGCTACATCTAATTCTTGTCCGAAAAATATTCTTATCACTAATAAAATAATTAATAAAACAAACTATGGCCAATAGAACCAGAAATACAAACAACAATCACAACAACAACACAACACTAACAGCAGTACAAATTAACCTAAATAGAGGGCGAAATGCCTTTCAAGAGTTATTAACTCACCTTGATAATAAACAAACAGACATAGCATTTTTGCAAGAACCTTATACTAGTAACCAGAACAGCATCAAGAAAATCCCAGGCTACACAGTATACCAATTTCCGACAAACAACAACACTCTTTCTTCAGCCGTATGTATCAAGTCCAACATTTGCAGTACCATTGGCATTGCTGAGCACTCAAACTCCAACATATCTACCGTTCAAGCCACCACCAACACCGGAAATAAAATATATCTCACCTCAGTCTACATAGGACCTCGTACAGACCATCTACAAATCCTTAATAAATTAGAGCAGTTCGTACGCAATAATCGCAATTCAATTCACATTATATGTGGTGACTTCAACGCGTGGAACACCATATGGGGTTCTCGCAACAATACTAATCGCGGTAATAAAGTCGCTGACTTTACTATCCTCAACGACCTTAAAATATGTAATACAGGAAACTGCCCCACTTACGCTGCGGTTCGTTATGGTGCACTCAGGGAGTCGGTAGTCGATCTGACTCTCTGCAGCAACACACATACGATCGCAATCACAGACTGGACAGTCGACCAAGAGATATGCCCCACGTCAGACCATCATGCAATAGTCTTCAATATACAAATAGGAAAAATAATACTCACCCGAAATAAAAAACTCAGTACTTACCGTTACAATACCTCCCAAGTTAAATGGCACCAAATCGAAGAAACACTTAAATCTGAATTACTTCAAAAACTACCTCCAAACCATAATATAATAAATTTTAACTCAGCAGATTTAGAAGAATACATAGAAAAACTTACCATATCCATTCAGAAGACGTGTGACAAGATCCTTCCACGTTCAACCGGCCAACCCCAAAAAGCTCCGTGGTGGAGCAGTCATCTAGACAATTTAAAACGCCTTGTCATTAAAAACCACCACAGAATAGCTAAACTCAAGCAAAGGGGTCTCCCACTTGACGACGCTCTTTCCGAGAGAGCGATCGTCAAAAAGGAGTACTCTGATGCTATATGCGAGGCATCCACCTCCCACTTTAAAGACTTCTGTAGCATGCAGAAAAAAGATGACGTATGGACCATCACTAACAAAATAATAAAATCTCGACCAATCTCTCAACCCCCATCTACACTTAAACTGGCAAACGGAAACTTCACAAAAAATGCATCTGAGACAGCTGAAGCACTGCTACAGCACTTCTATCCTGACGATGACCCAAACAATGATAATGAGCTGCAAAGAAAACTTCGAGCACAAGCCACTGAACCCATAAATACTGCAAACGACATCCCATTCACCATCAACGAAATAACAGATGCTTTAGGATCTATGAGCCACAAACGGGCTCCTGGGCCTGATCATCTCACCTCAGACATTTGCCTGGCTATCACAAAATGCTTCCCAGACATTATATTAGCAATAATGAATCGATGCCTTGCTTTACAATATTTTCCAAAAGCTTGGAAGGTTGCGTATGCAAAAATTATACCCAAGCCGAATAAACCCAACCACAGAGAGCTATCTGACTACAGACCCATCGGCCTTATTAATGTTTTTGGTAAGACACTTGAAAGACTTGTCATAAACCGTCTCAACCACCATATGCAAACAACCAACAACTGCTCCAAAAATCAATACGGCTTCAAGCCACAGACCTCCACATCTCATGCCATATCGTCAGCCCTCAACATTATTAGAACAGCTCTTGACAATAAAGAACACGTTGTTGCCGCGTCCCTCGATATAAAGTCGGCTTTCGACAACGCCTGGTGGCCGGCAATAATAAAGAGACTAAGAGACATTAATAGCCCCATAAAGAGACTAAGAGACATTAATAGCCCCAGAAACATCTTCAATCTATTGACTAACTACCTAGATAGCAGACTTGTGAGGATGAACTTTGCCGACGAAAGTGTATTGAAAACATCAACCAGAGGATGTATCCAGGGCTCTGTTTGTGGTCCCACATTGTGGAACCTCATACTAGATGAGTTATTTAACATTGAAATGCCAGCTGGCTGCCATCTTCAAGCTTATGCCGACGATGTTTTACTTATCTCCCACAATAATAACCTTCGGGAACTAGAAGACAACACAAACAGAGCACTCAAAGCAATCACAACATGGGGAGAATCAGTCAAACTCAAATTCGGCCCACAGAAAACACAAATAATAGCATTCACGAACAAATCCATTAAATGCAAAATTTCAATCAACGGTCAAACCCTATCATTTGTTAAATTCATTAAATACCTTGGTATCATGATAGACCGAAAGTTAAAATTCATTAAACATGCAGAGTACATTATTGAAAAATCCAAACACTTATTCCAAAAATTATCCCAATTCATCAAACCCACCTGGGGCATACATCCCGACAATATAAAAATTATTTACAATCACGTTATAGAGCCTATTATCTGCTACGCAGCCAGTGTATGGTCAGATGCTCTGAAAATCAAATATGTCCGAGAAAGATTCTTATCTCTCCAACGCCTCTTTGCAATCAAAATCATTCAGGGTTTTAGGACTGTAAGCACAGCCGCTTCTATCTCTATTGCCCAACTCACACCACTCCCAGCTAAAATCTTATCTACCGCAGACATCGAAACAACAAAGCTCAACAAACAATCCCAATTTTTACCTGACGATATTCCTATAGAAACCCCAACTCCTGTTAAAAACTTGCTACACCCGGCCAAAAGACCTAAAATACAAATTAAGGATGAATTAACATCCACAACCAACAGCCAAAATGCTTACACCGTATACACCGACGGAAGCAAGCATGACGGAAAGGTAGGCGCGGCTTTTGTCGCCTATTACCAATCCAAACAAATGCACGTCAAAAAACTAAAACTTCACGATTGCTGCTCAGTTTTTCAGGCTGAGCTCCTAGCTATAAAACACGCACTTCAATGGATCACATTGAGACCAGCTAATTCTTATATCATCTATTCAGACA
>CATOPS010000005.1:42500-47500 GCA_951802225.1 Euspilapteryx auroguttella | reverse complement strand
AACCTAACCTAACCTAACCTAACCTAACCTAACCTAACCTAACCTAACCTAACCTAACCTAACCTAACCTAACCTAACCTAACCTAACCTAACCTAACCTAACCTAACCTAACCTAACCTAACCTAACCTAACCTAACCTAACCTAACCTAACCTAACCTAACCTAACCTAACCTAACCTAACCTAACCTAACCTAACCTAACCTAACCTAACCTAACCTAACCTAACCTAACCTAACCTAACCTAACCTAACCTAACCTAACCTAACCTAACCTAACCAACCCCTTTTTCGAATCGAACCTTTCCATCTATCTCCACGAATTTTTGCACATCGTTTTCTACTGCCCCCCCGATAATTACCAGCTATTTACTTCCAATTTTTAACTTACAGTTTGTATGGGCCGTTGTATGGCAAATTTTTAAATTCCCAAAATCTCTTTAAATTCACCAAAATTCCACTTTCCAACTTAAATTCATTTTTAGACCTCCATAATTATCAGTCCCACTCCCCCTTCATTTCCTAAAAGTCCGTTTTGAATTAGCTCCCACCTTAAAATTTTTAACTTCATATTTTTAGTTTAATTTTCTAAGTTTTCACTACATAGTTTTAATTAGTTCTAGGGTTTCTAAACACCCTTTCTCTCTCTTATATTCATTTTGCACTTGCATTTATTAGTTTTCTTAAGTTTTTGTAAATATAATTCTTCATTTTAAAATTTTTATCCTCACTTGAAATTTTTGAGAATTCTAAAATTTTCAAAATTTTACCCCCCTTTTTTATTATTTCATCCGACTCCATAATTCCACCACACACCACGGTGCGAATAAAATTGTTTTCAATAGCCTACTTAATTTTTTATTAATAAATTTCATTTTTCAAAAAGTGTTTTTCATCCTTAAAAATTTTAAAATACTAACCTAAATTCATAATTCTTTGTCCATTACCCTTATTTGTTGCGGCGGTCATTTTGATATCTCATTTGTCCTGCCAAAACATCCCATTCAGTTTTTATCATCCCACACTTGTAAAAATTTTACACATTTTTAACTTTTAAATTTTTTATTTTATTTTTAAGATTCTTTTAAATAATCATTTCTCAGTTCATTAGGACCTCAAATAAAAAGTTTGAGAATTTTAAGTTTTCATACTTTTTGACACCGACCATCCTTTCGAAAATCTAAAGTCCGAAAATCACAAAATTTTTATAATTGCAATCTATCAGATATTACCCCAACACACACCCATAAGAATAAAATTGAACAAAACCTCATACTTTTGATTTTATTCAAAATTTTCATATATTTTATAAGTTTTCCGAACTTAAAAATTTTAAAACATCATCTTAAAATTCTTATTTTTTGCTACATACTCACCATCATTGCTGCGATCATTTTGACACCCCATTCATCACTCTCGTTAAAACATAAAAAATCATACTTTACATCTTATTCCGAAAATTCAAAGAATTTTAAAATTTAACTTACCATAGATTCAGCTCCAGCTCCTCATCCGCTCCCTTCTCCTCCCCCGTCCCTGTAAAGAAAATAAAAATTAAATAAATATAATAACACATTAAAAAATTATTAACATACAAATATTACCTGAAATAAAACTTAAAAACTAAAATTAAAATACATTTAACCTACAACTTACCGTAAATACATCAATGTACAAACATGACAACGAATATGGACCCTAATCTTTTGATATCTCCATTAGGGTCCTCACTTAACTTGGTCTTGTCGGATGACGAGTACCAATCGGCATCCTCCACCAACGGCGACTTAGCCACAAACGACCTCAGCAAAGAGGTTATAAAAACAACCACCTTCATTCTATCCAAAATAACAGAAGGCAAAAGCCTAACCAAGCCTAACAAAGAGGCAATTATCAAAGCTGTGAGACAGCTTCAAGAAACAGCCAACAGTCTGAAAGGCACAACCTTTATCCCAACAAAACCCGTCTCCCTAGACGAAAATACACTAAACATCATAAAAACAACAATAAAGGAAGAAATTCAAAATCAAATTTCTAGCCACATCCCTAAAGCACAACCCAAACAATCATTTGCTGAAGCAATAAAATTGCACAGAAAGAAGACATCTGCTCCCCCAACTCTACCTGTCACAAAACCGGCAATAATAATTACCGCTAAGAACCCAGTAACCAGCAACACCGAAACACTGAAAACTTGGAACCAAAGCGTCTCATTCAGGGACACAACATTTGCCCCGGCCGCAGTCAAGTTTGTCTCTAATAATAAAATAAGAGTCGAATTCGACACCGAAGGCCAAAGAGAAACCGCACTCAATAAAGCCAATCATCCCAACTCCCAAGTATCAGCCGAAGAATCCAAGAAGCTAAAACCCTCTTTCGTCCTCAAGGGCATCTCTAACAACATCCCTACAGAAGAACTCTTAGACTTAATAATAAACCAGAACGAGACAATTAAAGCAACCTTCACCAAAGACGATATCACTTATCAATTTAAAAGAACCAACAAGAATAACAAACTTTACAACGCAGTTTTCCGAGCAACTCCCGCTTGCTGGCGTGAGGTGATAAAAACCGGTCGCATCAACGTTGAACATCAGAGGGTGCACGCAGAAGAGTACATATCTCTTCTTCAGTGCTACGATTGTTTGCAGTTTGGTCACACCAGAAAAACCTGCACAATCAAGGAGCACGCTTGCTCCCACTGCGCATCAAAAGAGCACACATACAAAAATTGTCCTTCTAAATCCAACACGCCAAAGTGCTTCAATTGCATCAACCACGCACAAAAATCCAATAACAAAAACCCAAAAATCAACCACTCCGCCACGTCAAAGTCCTGTCCTAAAAACATCCAAATAACAAACAAAATAATAAACAAAACTAACTATGGCCAATAATATTCACATTCATAATCACAAAAACAATAGTCACAGTACTAAACTTAAGGCTATACAAATAAATCTAAATAGAGGATATCACGCATTCCAAGAACTTCTTGTTCACCTCAATCGCCACCAACCTGATGTTGTATACATCCAGGAACCATACACTAGTAATAAAAACTGCATTAAAAACATAACTGGCTATACTACATATCAATTCCCTACAAATAATATAACTCTCACCTCAACTATATGCATAAAAAACAATATCTGCAGCACTATAGGAATTGCAGAACACAGTAACTCAAATATTGCAACAGTACAGATCACCACTAAAACCGGATCAAAAATATTTCTAACCTCAGTGTATATTGAACCAAAAGATGACAAATACCAAACACTTACCCGACTCGAAAACTTCGTACGAAATCATAATACTTCTACCCACGTTATCTGCGGAGACCTAAATGGTTGGAACACCATCTGGGGCTCCCGAGAAAACACCAGCCGCGGAAATAAAATTGCAGACTTCGCCATATTAAACGATTTAAAAATCTGCAATATGGGAAGTCATCCAACATATGGCGCAGTACGCTATGGAGTACTCAGGGAATCCATAGTTGACTTGACTTTATGCAGCAATACACAAAACGTCAACATCTTGGAATGGGTTGTAGACCCCAAAATTTGCCCCACCTCTGACCATCACGCCATCACCTTTTCAATTGCAATAGGTAGAACTGAATTAACGCGAAATAAAAAGTTATCTACATTCAAATACAACACTACACAAATTGAATGGACACAAATACAAGACATATTCAATACAGAATTAAAGAAACACTTACCCCAAGAAGAAGACATCCAAACATTCAGCAGCGAGGACCTGGAAACATATATACAAAAAATTACAATAGCAATACAAAAAACATGTGATAAAATCCTCCCACGCGCAACAGCGCAGCCCCAAAAAGCCCCATGGTGGAACAGCAATTTAGACGAACTAAAACGCCGTGTCATACAAAATCACCATCAGTTAGCCAAATCCAAACAAAGAGGTCTACCTCTAGAAGCAATAATTACACAAAGAAATACACTTAAAAAGGAGTACTCCGACGCTATCTGCGAAGCCTCTACCAAACACTTTAAGGAGTTTTGTGATACGCAAGGGACCGATGACGTTTGGACAGTAACAAACAAAATAATAAAATCACGCCCAATTTCACAGCCACCGTCTACTTTAAAGCTAAGTGATGGCAGCTACACTAATGACGTAAACGAAACAGCAAAGGCCCTTTTGCAACATTTCTATCCTGACGACAACTACGATGACAACACAGATCATAAAACCACCAGACTACAAGCAACAGAACCAATCAACACTACCGAAGATCCACCATTCACGATAAATGAATTGAACGAAGCCATAAAATCTATGAACCCTAAACGGTCTCCTGGGCCTGACCACCTCACCTCAGATATCTGCCTTGCAGTAGTTAAATACATCCCAAACACAATACTTGGTATAATGAACCGCTGCCTCAACCTGCAATATTTCCCAAAAATGTGGAAGACTTCAATTGCAAAAATCATCCCCAAACCTAATAAGACAGACTACACCGAACTAGCAGCATACAGACCCATAGGATTAATAGATGTGTTTGGCAAGCTCCTTGAAAAGCTTGTTATAAACAGACTAAACCATCACCTTCAAATAACCGACAACAGCTCCAACCACCAATTCGGTTTCAAACCACAGACCTCAACTACCCAAGCAATAAACTCCGCCCTCTTCAAGATAAACTCTGCACTTAATAAAAAGGAGCACGTTGTTGCCGCGTCACTAGACATTAAGTCAGCCTTTGACAATGCCTGGTGGCCGGCGATAATCAGAAGACTCCGAGAAATAGAATGTCCTAAAAATATCTTTAACTTATTGCGCAGCTATATGTCTAATAGAAAGGTTCAAATGAACTTTGCTGACCAAAGTGTCGAAAAAACCACTTCCAGAGGGTGCGTACAAGGCTCAGTTTGTGGTCCCACCCTCTGGAACATCATACTGGATGAATTGTTTGACATACCTTTGCCTGAGGGATGTCACCTGCAGGCTTATGCAGATG
>CATOPS010000005.1:20000-37500 GCA_951802225.1 Euspilapteryx auroguttella | reverse complement strand
TTCGACGGCAATGGGCTCCCCGCCCACGATGATGGGTGTAGCCGCAGGGGGAGGATTCCTCGCCCCGTGGAACCACATCGCCTGGGACTTGTGGAGGGCCACCTCCAGACCGACCATTCTAATCCTTCGCACCACGTGCGCGACACCAGCGGTTGCGATGATCGCAGTCTCCCTATAATCTCCGCCTCGAGTCGTCACCAGGGTGTCATCCGCATAACACGTCAACTGGACACCCGGGAGGTTGGCTCCGCGCAGCACCCAGTCGTAGCCAAGGTTCCACAGAAGGGGGCCTAAGACGGACCCCTGTGGAACCCCGCACGACATCGCCCGGCGGACCCAACCCTCTCGGCCAGGATACGAGATGTACCTGTCCGAGAGGTACGACTCGAGGACGAGCCGCAAGTAGGGAGGCACCCGGTGGAATACCAGGGCCTCCCTGATGCAGGACCAGGGCAGGGTGTTAAAGGCGTTGGCAATGTCCAACGACACTGCCAGCACCACCCCGCCCCGTGCGATCTCCTCATCCGCTATGTCGCGCACGCGCTGCACAGCGTGCAACGTGGAGCGACAGGCGCGGAACCCAAACTGGTTCTCCGACAGATCCGGCCCAACCGACTGCAGGTGTCGGTTGATGCGGGCAGCTATAACTCGCTCAAGCAGCTTGCCCGCCTCGTCCAACAGGACGATCGGCCGGAAATCTGACGGAGCGACAGAGTCGGCGAGCCGGCCCTCTTTACGGATGAGGACCAGCTTGCCCGTTTTCCACTGCAGAGGGAACACACCTTGTTCCATGCAGGTGGAGAACAGGCTGCGGAGTCGAGCCTCCAACAGCTCGGGCTTGAGAGAGAGGAACCAGGCCTTGGCTGGGATTCCGTCCAAGCCTGGTGCCGTCTTCTTGCCGCGGAGGCGTTCGACCGCCGCTGCCAACTCTGTCTCTGAGACCTCCTCAGGTGCTGCCAGTTCGGGTTCTGGGCCTGTCGCTCCCATTGCTGGGGCCCGGTGCTCCCCTCGGACGGGGAAGAGGGCCAAGACGACGCTTTCAGTCACTTGCGGCTGGAGACTCTGGGTTAGCGGAGGCTCCCAAGGTCGGAGCTTCCGCCTGGCCACTTTATATGGCCGGCCCCAAGGATCCTCGTTGAGAGTCTCCAGCAACTCCTTCCTCGCGTTCGCCTTGGCCTCAAGGATTGCCGCCCTGAGAACATGCTTGTTCTCCCGGTACACGCCATGGAGACGGACCTCCTCGTCAACGTCTCTGCGGCGGCGACGGCGCTGCCGTTTGTACTGGCGCCACGACGCTACGCAGGCTCTTCTTAGCTGCGCTAGCTCGTCGGACCACCAGTACACTTGTCGCCTGGGGCGGAGCGTTCTCACGCGAGGCATGGCGGCATCACATACGCCGCTCATGGCCTCGCGGAACCACTCCACCTCGTCCTCGACTTCCGCAGCGCCGTCAGGCACCGGGATCCATGACTGCACCAGGGCGGCTTCCTTCAGGACTTCCCCGTCCATCTTCTTGAGGGCCCATCTCGGACCGCTCGCAACCGGGGCTGCGGCGAGTGCCGCGGAGAGGTCGTATCGGATGTATTTGTGATCCGAATACGTTTCCACCTCCGACAGCACCCGCCAGCCGGTTATCTGTGGCAGCAAGGTCGGGCTCCCAAACGTCAGATCGACGATTGAGGACCCGTTGTGCCGCACACAGGTCGGCTCTGAGCCCCGGTTGATCACCGCTAAGCCCGCGGCCACAGCCCACTCCATCACGGCCTCGCCGCGTGGATCCGTCCTCGGGGACCCCCACACGACGCTTTTGGAGTTGAGGTCCCCTGCGACCAGCACGCGGCGAGCGTTGCTCCGCAGGACCAACGCCTCCAGCTCCGCGAGGAAGGGCTCGAAGTCCTGCATTGGACGCCGGGGGGGGAAGTATACACTGACCAGTAACATCTCCCCCAGCATGCAGGAAACGAAGCCCTCTCCCCGCGTGATGTTCTCCGCTCGGAGCACGTGGTCCGCGGAAGGACGGATGGCTATGGCCGCACGGCCTGAGCGGTCCGAGATCCAGCCCTCAGGTATGTAAAGTGGCTCAGCCACCACCGCGACGTGTATGGACCACTGCGCCAGGCTCTGCATGAAGAGATCATGTGCCGTAGCGCAGTGGTTCAGATTCGCCTGCAGTATTCGGGTGGCCATTAATGTGACGGCGGTGTCACATCCATGGCCACCTCACTGGCGGTGGTGGCAGGCCGAGGGGGAGCACCGGGCCCCTTCCCCCTTCCCTTGCTTTTCTTCTTTGCTGCGCTTTTGCAGCTGCCGCTGCCGAGGCTGTGCGAGGCGAGCGCACCGCTCGCTTGACAGAGCGGACAGCTCACCTCGCCTTGGCACATGCGGGCAATGTGCCCAGCTTGTCCGCAGCGGTAGCAGAGCCCGCTGCGGTCCGTCTCGGAGCGGCAATCCACCCTGAGGTGCCCGGTCTCCAGGCACCGGAAGCAGCGCCTTTCGCGCCTTGGGAGGAGCCGGACTCGGACGACACTCCATCCGAGTTTTATCTTCCCGGTCGATGCGAGCTTCTTCGCTGCCTCCACCGGGCAGCGAACCCACACCGACCCCAGACCCCTCTCGTACGCGATGCGCCCCACTTGGACTTCGTCAGCCCTGCATCCCCCGCTAGCTGCGACTGCAGCTGCGGTTTCCTCAGGGGTGACGGAGTCATCCAAGTCTGTGAGGCGCATCTCTGCGCTGCTCATCGGCCTGGAGACCTTGACCGTCTCAGCTGGCAGCACCTCCCGCAGCTTGTTGGCTAGGAGGTCAGCCTTGGCCCTCGCTTCTTCCGGAGGCCCGGAGATTTCCAGGAGCCGGGCACCGGTGGCGGCCGCACGGAAGCGGACGCTCTGGATGCCCAGCTCCGCCAGGTTCACACTCCCCTTTGCAGAGGAGATGACCTGAGCGTAGGTCATCCCACTCTGCAGGGCCTCCGGGCCAAGGCTGAGCGTGACCGCCGCAGTGCGGGGGGCGCGCAGCTTCTTTGCCGCAGCCTTCGATTTTTCCAAGGCCGTCTGCTTCGGCCTTGGAGTGGCAGGTGCCGGGACTGGAGCAGCCCGCTCCTTGTCCCGGTTTCTTCTCTTCTTGTTCGGCTTCTTCTTCTTCTTGTTGCCCCCCTGCCTCGTCACCACGGTCCAGCCTTCTTCGTCGGCTGGACCAGAGGGTGGAGGAGGCACGTGGGGGGCAGAAGAGGTACCCGCCACAGGCTGCCACGCAGGCTGTCGGGACACCGGGACTGCTCTGGGCGCCGGGGCTGCTCGAGGGGCCGGTGGGGTCCCACGAGTGGCCGCGGCCGTTTTGCCCTTCGGGGTTGCTCGAGGGGCCGGGGCCGCTCGAGTTGCTGGAGCCGAGGGGGCTCTGTCCGACGCTAGTGGCGGCCGAGGACGTTGGGCCGGGAGGAGGCGCTCATCCAGAGCCTCCAAGCGTGCGTTCATCATGGTCCCGAGCTGGACCATGATGTCGCGCTTTAACTCCTCCAAGTTGAGGGCAGGAACTCCAGTCCGGAGCTCCTCCACCTCTCGTCGGAGGAGGGCCACCTCGCCGTGGAGGCTCCTCGCCTCCTCCCGGGCTGCCTTTTCTTCCCTTTTGAGGCGAGCGTTCTCGGCTGCTAGCAGCCGGCTCTCCTCGGAGGAGGTCCGCTTCGTGAGCTCCTCGGTCCTCCTCAGGATGTTAGCCGAGGCATTCTTAAGGGCCTTGGCGCAGGTTCCCTTAAGATTCCCCGACTTGGCCGCTACGTCTCGGACCACCGAAATATCCTCCTGGATTTTCATCCGGAGGTCTTCAGTGGTCTGCCCCTCGACGTCGTCCACGAGGTCCCCCACCACTCGAGGGCGCAGCGAGTTGTAACGCTCGCAGCGCTCCTCGATGTCAGCCGTCTCACGCCGCCGGAATTCTTCCCGCGTTTTCTCTTTCTCGGCCTCTCTCGCCGCTTCGAGAAGCTTCTTTGCCTCGGCGCGTGCGCGGCTGACGCCAATGGCCTTCCCCGTGGTGGGGGGTCTCCCTCGGCCCCGCTTCGGTGGGCAGCTCAGGCCCAGGCCCACCGTTTGGAATCCCGACACCGAGCTGGTGTCGGAATCCGAGGTCCGCTTCCGGCTCAGAGACCGGTCGCGGGAGTCGGAGGATCCGATGGTCACCATCGAGGCGACGGAACCACCGGATCCACTCCTTCGCGGGGAGATCCGTATCGAAGGATACGGATCCCCGTCTTCAGTAGGAGCGCGCTTCAGGGCGCGCCCCGTCGGCCTCGGACCGTCGGTCCCACTAGGGGTTGCGACGGTCGTCGCCTTTTCCTCCTCAGCGCCGGGTTGGTCACTAGGACCAGCCTGGCCTCCCTCTTCCTTCTTTTTATTTTTATATGTTTTTAACGTTTCCATTTTGAGTCCCACGAGTAAAGACATTTTAACAAGAACCCTCAATCACCCAGGGGTTCGGGCTTCCCCTGGGGTGGCCGCTAGGGACAGGTATACCCTCCTGCCGCTCTTTCGAGCATCCACACGCCGCGCGAGGCCCCGTAGGGCGCCCCAGCGTGTGGAGTTGGGGATTTTTATAGAGGTTGTCTCCTCGCGGTCCGGCCAATTAAGGCAAGACCCTCGGTTCTGGAGAAGCCGCGAGACGTGACCACGACACTTCCTACCAGAATTACGAGTTGCGGACGGGGGCGTGAGAAACGAGATGTTTCCCACGCCTGCTCGACGGCAGTGCGAGTGCACGCCGAGCCCATCCCGACTCGTCCGAAGACTCTCTCTGATGGAGCAGAGAGAGCTCGGAGAGTCTTGTCTCCGGAGATAGGGCCTCCAGAGACAACTGCCACCTCAGTCGTCAGATTGTTAGCCACCGGACGATCACACCAAACGGGAAACGAAAAGTGTGATCGTCCGCTGTTGCCCGGGGTGCACCACGTGGAGGTCAATCTGAACCGCACCCCAACCTAACCTAACCTTTTTTTTTTTTTTTTTTTTTTTTTTTTTTTTTTTTTTTTTTTTTAAGGCGGGGAAACTCCTAACGAGTACCCTGCGACCCCGGGGGGAGTCGCAGGGTTATGTGGGGTTCGCACCCACTAAAACCCCGCCGGTGTCCATCTCGGCTGTTGGCAAGGGGGTCACGGGTGATCTTTCGATCGTTATGTTCAACTCCGCGACCCCCTCCAGCACTGGCTGTTTAGCCTCTTCACGGGGGGACAAGTGGTGGTAGTCCCCCCTGAGCGCGGAAGGCTCTTCCTACACTCGACGACGGAATCGGGACACCGCGTTCCGCCGTCCTTCTCGGGGCCGTTATATGACTACACGAGGCCCCCGCCTCGTGCACCCAACGACCCCGGGGTCCCCTCTTAGTCGCCTCTTACGACAGGCAGGGGATACCTCAGTCCTATTCTTCGGCCCGGTACTGCAGGGCGTGCGGCGGCGCTTCATGGCCTCGCGCCGCCGCGGCGACGAACTCGCCGTCTGGCCGGGTTCGCCGCCTCTCGTTCTCGTTCGGCCGTCTCCTTTGCAAGCATGACTGCTTCGCAGAAGGAGACGGCCGCCGTCCATGCCTCTCTGCTGCCGACCATGGCTCTCACCACAGCCGGCAGGGAGAGGTCCATCCCAATGGCGGTCTGGAGGACCGCGCGTTCAGTCGCCCAGGCTGGGCACACCTCTAGGGTGTGCTGGGCCGTATCTTCGGGGCAATCGCAGTGGTGGCACCCAGGGGTCTGTTCGCGTCCTAACATCGCCAGGTAACTCCCGAAGCAGCCATGCCCCGAGAGCACCTGGGTCAGACGGAAGCTAAGAGCCCCGTGGTGCCGATGCAGCCACTGCTCCAGGACGGGGAGTATGGCCTCCACCGTCCTGTGCCCCGCGCTCGGCCTTCCCAGCCTGAGCGCCCAAGCCTCCTCAGCTGCGGTTTCGGCCTCCTGTCGGCGTGCAATTACTTCGCGCGGAGTTGGCCAGTGGCCCCTCGCACGCGCCTCCTCGCGCCAGTTGTACGCGGCAGCGAGGGTCCTCGCGTCGAGGTCCCACGGCAAACTCCGCGCCATGAGGCATGCCGCCTCGCGGGAGATCGTGCGGTATCCGCGCGCGATCCGGACGGCCATGATTCGCTGGGCTCGCCCCAGCGCCACCTCGTTGTGGCCGTCCAGTGCCGGCGCCCAAATGGGGGCGCCGTACATGGCAATGGACCGCACGATCCCCGCATATAACTGCCGACAGAAAGCCGTTGGCCCTCCCAGGTTGGGCAGCAGCCTACTAAGCGCTGCTGCCGCCACGAGCAACCTCGGTCCCAGGCGCTCAAAGTGAGCGCGGAACGTCCACCTGCCGTCGAGGACCAACCCCAAGTACTTCAGGGTGGATTCGACGGCAATGGGCTCCCCGCCCACGATGATGGGTGTAGCCGCAGGGGGAGGATTCCTCGCCCCGTGGAACCACATCGCCTGGGACTTGTGGAGGGCCACCTCCAGACCGACCATTCTAATCCTTCGCACCACGTGCGCGACACCAGCGGTTGCGATGATCGCAGTCTCCCTATAATCTCCGCCTCGAGTCGTCACCAGGGTGTCATCCGCATAACACGTCAACTGGACACCCGGGAGGTTGGCTCCGCGCAGCACCCAGTCGTAGCCAAGGTTCCACAGAAGGGGGCCTAAGACGGACCCCTGTGGAACCCCGCACGACATCGCCCGGCGGACCCAACCCTCTCGGCCAGGATACGAGATGTACCTGTCCGAGAGGTACGACTCGAGGACGAGCCGCAAGTAGGGAGGCACCCGATGATATATCAGGGCCTCCCTGATGCAGGACCAGGGCAGGGTGTTGAAGGCGTTGGCAATGTCCAACGACACCGCCAGCACCACCCCGCCCCGAGCGATCTCCTCATCCGCTATGTCGCGCACGCGCTGCACAGCGTGCAACGTGGAGCGACAGGCGCGGAACCCAAACTGGTTCTCCGACAGATCCGGCCCAACCGACTGCAGGTGTCGGTTGATGCGGGCAGCTATCACTCTCTCGAGCAGCTTGCCCGCCTCGTCCAACAGGACGATCGGCCGGAAATCTGACGGAGCGACAGAGTCGGCGAGCCGGCCCTCTTTTCTAATGAGGACCAGCTTGCCCGTTTTCCACTGCAGAGGGAACACACCTTGTTCCATGCAGGTGGAGAACAGGCTGCGGAGTCGAGCCTCCAACAGCTCGGGCTTGAGAGAGAGGAACCAGGCCTTGGCTGGAATTCCGTCCAAGCCTGGTGCCGTCTTCTTGCCGCGGAGGCGTTCGACCGCCGCTGCCAACTCTGCCTCTGAAACCTCCTCAGGTACTGCCAGTTCGGGTTCTGGGCCTGTCACTCCCATCGCTGGGGCCCGGTGCTCCCCCCGGACGGGGAAGAGGGCCAAGACGACGCTATCTGTCACTTGTGGCTGGAGACTCTGGGTCAGCGGAGGCTCCCAAGGCCGGAGCTTCCGCCTGGCCACTTTATATGGCCGGCCCCAAGGATCCTCGTTGAGAGTCTCCAGCAACTCCTTCCTCGCGTTCGCCTTGGCCTCAAGGATTGCCGCCCTGAGAACATGCTTGTTCTCCCGGTGCACGCCATGGAGACGGACCTCCTCGTCAACGTCTCTGCGGCGGCGACGGCGCTGCCGTTTGTACTGGCGCCACGACGCCACGCAAGCTCTACGTAGCTGCGCTAGCTCGTCGGACCACCAGTACACTTGTCGCCTGGGGCGGAGCGTTCTCACGCGAGGCATGGCCGCATCGCACACGCTGCTCATGGCCTCGCGGAACCACTCCACCTCGTCCTCGACTTCCGCAGCGCCGTCAGGCACCGAGATCCATGACTGCACCAGGGCGGCTTCCTTCAGGACTTCCCCGTCCATCTTCTTGAGGGCCCATCTCGGACCGCTCGCAACCGGGGCTGCGGCGAGTGCCGCGGAGAGGTCGTATCGGATGTATTTGTGATCCGAATACGTTTCCACCTCCGACAGCACCCGCCAGCCGGTTATCTGTGGCAGCAAGGTCGGGCTCCCAAACGTCAGATCGACGATTGAGGACCCGTTGTGCCGCACACAGGTCGGCTCTGAGCCCCGGTTGATCACCGCTAGGCCAGCGGCCACAGCCCACTCCATCACGGCCTCGCCGCGCGGATCTGTCCTCGGGGACCCCCACACGACGCTTTTGGCGTTGAGGTCCCCTGCGACCAGCACGCGGCGAGCGTTGCTCCGCAGAACCAACGCCTCCAGCTCCGCGAGGAAGGGCTCGAAGTCCTGCATTGGACGCCGGGGGGGGAAGTACACGCTAATGAGTAGCATCTCCCCCAGCATGCAGGAAACGAAGCCCTCTCCCCGCGTGATGTTTTCCGCTCGGAGCACGTGGTCCGCGGAGGGACGGACGGCTATGGCCGCACGGCCTGAGCGGTCCGAAATCCAGCCCTCAGGGATGTAGAGTGGTTCTGCCACCACCGCGACGTGAATGGACCACTGCGCCAGGCTCTGCATGAAGAGGTCATGTGCCGTGGCGCAGTGGTTCAGATTCGCCTGTAGGATTCGGGTGGCCATTATTGATGTGACGGTGGTGTCACATCCATGGCCACCTCACTGGCGGTGGTGGCCGGCCGAGGGGGAGCACCGGGCCCCTTCCCCCTTCCCTTTCCTTTGCCCTTTGCTGCACTTTTGCAGCTGCCGCTGCCGAGGCTGTGCGAGGCGAGCGCGCCGCTCGCCTGACAGAGCGGACAGCTCACCTCGCCTTGGCACATGCGGGCAATGTGCCCAGCTTGACCGCAGCGGTAGCAGAGCCCACTGCGGTCCGTCTCGGAGCGGCAATCCACCCTGAGGTGCCCGGTCTCCAGGCACCGGAAGCAGCGCCTTTCGCGCCTTGGGAGGAGCCGGACTCGGACGACACTCCATCCGAGTTTTAGCTTCCCGGTCGATGCGAGCTTCTTCGCTGCCTCCACCGGGCAGCGAACCCACACCGACCCCAGACCCCTCTCGTACGCGATGCGCCCCACTTGGACTTCGTCAGCCCTGCATCCACCGCTAGCTGCGACTGCAGCTGCGGTTTCTTCAGGGGTGACGGAGTCATCCAAGTCCGTGAGGCGCATCTCTGCGCTGCTCATCGGCCTGGAGACCTTGACCGTCTCAGCTGGCAGCACCTCCCGCAGCTTGTTGGCCAGGAGGTCAGCCTTGGCCCTCGCTTCTTCCGGAGGCCCGGAGATTTCCAGGAGCCGGGCACCGGTGGCGGCCGCACGGAAGCGGACGCTCTGGATGCCCAGCTCCGCCAGGTTTACCCTCCCCTTTGCAGAGGAGATGACCTGAGCGTAGGTCATCCCACTCTGCAGGGCCTCAGGGCCAAGGCTTAGCGTGACCGCCGCAGTGCGGGGGGCGCGCAGCTTCTTGGCGGCGGACTTCGATTTCTCCAAGGCCGTCTGCTTCGGCCTTGGAGTGGCAGGTGCCGGGACCGGAGCAGCCTTCTCCTTGTCCCGGTTTCTCCTCTTCTTGTTCGGCTTCTTCTTTTTCTTGTTGTTGCCCCCCTTCCTCGTCACCACGGTCCAGCCTTCTTCGTCGGCTGGACCAGAGGGTGGAGGAGGCACGTGGGGGGCAGAAGAGGTACCCGCCACAGGCTGCCACGCAGGCTGTCGGGACACCGGGGCTGCTCCGGGCGCTGGGGCTGGTCGAGGGGCCGGGGCTGCTCGAGGGGCCGGTGGGGTCCCACGGGTGGCCGCGGCCGCTTTTCCCTTCGGGGTTGCTCGAGGGGCCGGGGCCGCTCGAGGTGCTGGAGCCGAGGGGGCTCTATCCGACGCTAGGGGCGGCCGAGGACGCTGGGCCGGGAGGAGGCGCTCATCCAGAGCCTCCAAGCGTGCGTTCATCATGGTCCCGAGCTGGACCATGATGTCGCGCTTTAACTCCTCCAAGTTGAGGGTAGGAACTCCAGTCCGGAGCTCCTCCACCTCTCGTCGGAGGAGGGCCACCTCGCCGTGGAGGCTCCTCGCCTCCTCCCGGGCTGCCTTCTCTTCTCTTTTGAGTCGAGCGTTCTCGGCAGCTAGCAGCCGGCTCTCCTCGGAGGAGGTCCGCTTTGTGAGCTCCTCTGTCCTCCGGAGTATGTTTGCCGAGGCATTCTTAAGGGCCTTGGCACAGGTGCCCTTAAGATTGCCCGACTTGGCCGCTACGTCTCGGACCACCGAAATGTCCTCCTGGATTTTCATCCGGAGGTCCTCGGTGGTCTGCCCCTCGACGTCGTCCACGAGGTCCCCCACCACTCGAGGGCGCAGCGAGTTGTACCGCTCGCAGCGCTCCTCGATGTCAGCCGTCTCACGTCGCCGGAACTCCTCCCGAGTCTTCTCCTTCTCGGCCTCTCTCGCCGCTTCGAGAAGCTTCTTGGCCTCGGCGCGTGCGCGGCTGACGCCAATGGCCTTCCCCGTGGTGGGGGGTCTCCCTCGGCCCCGCTTCGGTGGGCAGCTCAGGCCCAGACCCACCGTTTGGAACCCCGACACCGAGCTGGTGTCGGAGTCCGAGGTCCGCTTCCGGCTCAGGGACCGGTCGCGGGAGTCGGAGGATCCGATGGTCACCATCGAGGCGACAGAACCACCGGATCCACTCCTTCTTCGCGGGGAGATCCGTATCGAGGGATACGGGTCCCCGTCTTCCGTAGGAGCGCGCTTCAGGGCGCGCCCCGTCGGCCTCGGACCGTCGGTCCCACTAGGGGCCGCGACGGTCGTCGCCTCTTTCACCTCTTCGCCAGGTTGGCTACTAGAGCCAGCCTGGCCTTCTTCCTCCTTCTTTTTATTTTTATAGGTTTTAAGTGTTTCCATTGCTGTTCCCACGAGTATATACATTTAAATAAGAAACCCTCAATCACCCAGGGGTTCGGGCTTCCCCTGGGGTGGCCGCTAGGGACAGGTATACCCTCCTGCCGCTCTTTCGAGAATCCACACGCCGCGCGAGGCCCCGTAGGGCGCCCCAGCGTGTGGAGTTGGGGATTTTTATAGAGGTTGTCTCCTCGCGGTCCGGCCAATTAAGGCAAGACCCTCGGTTCTGGAGAAGCCGCGAGACGTGACCACGACACTTCCTACCAGAGTTACGAGTTGCGGACGGGGGCGTGAGAAACGAGATGTTTCCCACGCCTGCTCGACGGCAGTGCGAGTGCACGCCGAGCCCATCCCGACTCGTCCGAAGACTCTCTCTGATGGAGCAGAGAGAGCTCGGAGAGTCTTGTCTCCGGAGATAGGGCCTCCAGAGACAATTGCCACCTCAGTCGTCAGATTGTTAGCCACCGGACGATCACACCAAACGGGAAACGAAAAGTGTGATCGTCCGCTGTTGCCCGGGGTGCACCACGTGGAGGTCAATCTGAACCGCACCCCAACCTAACCTAACCTAACCTAACCTAACCTAACCTAACCTAACCTAACCAACCCCTTTTTCGAATCGAACCTTTCCATCTATCTCCACGAATTTTTGCACATCGTTTTCTACTGCCCCCCCGATAATTACCAGCTATTTACTTCCAATTTTTAACTTACAGTTTGTATGGGCCGTTGTATGGCAAATTTTTAAATTCCCAAAATCTCTTTAAATTCACCAAAATTCCATTTTTCAACTTAAATTCATTCTTAGACCTCCATAATTATCTGTCCCACTCCCCCTTCATTTCCCAAAAGTCCGTTTTTAATTAGCTTTCACCTTAAAAATTTTAACTTCAAATTTTTAGTTTTATTTTCATAGTTTTTAGCACATAGTTTTAGTTAGTCCCAGGGTTTCTTAACACCCTTTCTCTCTTTTATATTCATCTTGCACATATATTCATTAGTTTACTTAAGTTTCTGTAAATATAATTCTTCATTTTAAAATTTTTATCCCCACTTGAAAATTTTGAAAATTCTAAAATTTTCAAATTTTTACCCCCCTTTTTTTATTATTCCATCCGACTCCATAATTTCACCACATACCACGGTGCGAATAAAATAGTTTTCAATAGCCCAGTTAATATTTTATTAGCAAACTTCATTTTTCAAAAAGTGTTTTTCACACTTAAAAATTTTAAAGTATTAACCTAAATTCACAATTCTCTGTCCATTACCCTTATTAGTTGCGGCGGTCATTTTGATACCTCATTTGTCCTGCCAAAACATTCCAATCAGTTTTTATCATCCCACACTTGTAAAAATTTCACATATTTTTAACTTTTAAAATTTTTATTTTTATTTTAAAATTCTTTTAAATAATCATTTCTCAGTTCATTAGGACCTCAAATAAAAAGTTTGAGAATTTTAAATTTTCATACTTTTTGACACCGACCATCTTTCCGAAAATAAAAAGTTGAAAAATCACAAAAATTTTATCATCCCAATCTATCAGTTATAACCCCAACACACACCCATTAGAATAAAATTGATCAAATCCTACTACTTCAGTTTTTATTAAAAATTTACATATTTTGAAACAAGTTTTTCATACTTAAAAATTTTAAAATTTCATTTTAAAATTCCAATAATTTGCAAATTACTCACCATATCTGCGACGGTCATTTTGACACCAGATACAGCACTCCTGCATACATATAAAAAATCCTACATCAATCACAAACTCAAAAATTCAAAAATTTTTAAAAAATTTTTACTTACCTCAGATAAAGTTGCAACTCCTTGTCCGCTCCCTTCACCTTCCCTGTCCCTGCAAAGAAAATAAATATCAAATAAATATAAGAACACAATAGAAAATTATTAACACACTAAGATTACCTGAAAATAAAACTTAACAACTAAAATAAAAATACATTTAACCTACAACTTACCGTAAATACACCAATGTACAAACATGACTACCAATATGGACCCTAATCTATTGATATCTCCATTAGGGTCTTCACTAAACTTAGTTTTGTCGGATGACGAGTACCAATCGTCATCCTCCACCAACGGCGACTTCGCACCCAACGACCTTAGCAAAGAGGTCATAAAAACCACCAAATTCATTCTAACAAAAATAACAGAAGGCAAGAGCCTCACCAAGTCAAACAAAGAGACAATAATAAAAGCTGTAAAAGAATTACAGGACCTCGCCACCAACCTAAAAGGAACAACCTTTATCACCTCTCCACAAGTTGCTTTAGACGACAACACCATCTCTGTTATTAAGTCAACAATCAAAGAAGAGATCCAAAAGCAGATCTCTAACCACCTACCCAAAACTCAACAGAAAACCTCCTTCGCAGAAGCTGCTAAGTCTACTAAAAAACCAACTGACCCCACTACTCTACCTACCACCAAACCAGCAATAATAATAACCGCAAAAGCCCCAGTCACCAGCAACTCTGAAACACTCCAGCACTGGAACAAAAGCGTGTCTTTCAAGGACACAACGTTCGCGCCTGCGGGAGTCAAGTTTGTTTCTAACAACAAAATCAGAGTCGAGTTCGACACGGAAAGCCAAAGAGAGACAGCACTGATCAAAGCCAACAAACCCAATTCTAACGTATCAGCTGAACAATCGAAAAAACTCCAACCCTCCTTTATCCTCAAAGGAATCACAAACTCCATCCCCATTGAGGAGCTCACGGATATCATTCTTAGCCAAAACGAAAACATAAAAAAGAACTTCAAAAAAGAAGACATTCACTTTCAATTTAAACGATCCAACAAAAATAAAACCCTATTCAACGCCGTCTTCAGAACAACACCCGCTTGTTGGCGAGAAATAATTAAGACAGGTCGCATAAACGTCGAGCATCAACGCGTGCACGCCGAAGAGTACGTCTCACTCCTACAGTGTTACGACTGCCTGCAGTTCGGACACACAAGGAAGACGTGCACCATCAAAGAGCACGCCTGCTCCCACTGTGCCTCCGAAACACACATATTTAAAGACTGTCCGTCAAAATCCAACCCTCCGAAGTGCCTGAATTGCATTCATCACGCACAGAAAAACAATATACAAAACCCCAGACTGAATCACTCAGCAACTTCCACATCCTGCCCCAGACACATTACTATAACAAACAAAATTAAAAATAAAACTGATTATGGACAATAGAAACAATAATATCACAGACAGAAATCACAGCAAAACAACCAAACTCAAAGCGATTCAAATTAATCTACACGGAAGCCGTAACGCAACTCAAGAACTCCTGACATACCTCAATAATGACAAACCTGATATAGCGTTCATCCAGGAACCTTATATCAGCAACCAAAACTGCGTTAAGAAAATCCCTGGCTACACCGTCTATCAATTTCCCGTTAACAATAACGCGCTCATGGCTGCAATATGCACCAAAACAGACATCGGCAGCACCTTCGGCATAACGGAACATTCTACATCCAACTTAGCTACAGTTCTTATCACCACAAAATCAGGAAACAAAATATTCTTAACCTCTATATACATAACACCCCGGAGAGATCAATTGCAAATACTTAACACATTAGAACAATTTGTACGCTCTAACCCTGGGGCAACCCATATAATCGGCGGAGACTTTAACGCCTGGAACACAATATGGGGCTCCCGTGCAAACACCCGCCGAGGAAACAAAGTTGCTGACTTTGCCATCCTCAATGACCTCCAAATCTGCAACACCGGAACCAACCCTACCTACGCAGCCGTCCGCTATGGGACACTCAGAGAGTCTATAGTCGATCTGACACTCTGCAGCAATACCCGAGCGACGGCTGTGCAGGACTGGACTGTCGACCCAAACATATGTACCACATCGGACCATTACGCAATAACCTTCACAATATCCATTGGAAAAACTCAGCTGACCAGAAATAAGAAGCTTTCAACTTTCCGTTATAACACAAACAACGTGAAATGGAGTCACATAGAAAATACATTTAAATCAGAACTTCTACGCAACCTCCCCCCACAACCTGAAATAGAAAATCTTAATGCTAACAACCTAGAAATTTACATACAAGAAATAACTACATCGACACAAAAAACTTGCGACAAGATCCTTCCCCGTGCGAACAGTTTACCCCAAAAAGCCCCATGGTGGAATACACAACTAGAGGATCTAAAAAAGCAGGTCATTCAAATTCACCACAAAATTTCTAAACTAAAGCAAAGATCGCTCCCCCTAGAAGAAGCACTAGCCGAAAGAACAATCATAAGAAAACAATATTCCGACGCAATATGCGATGCCTCTACTGCTCACTTCAAAGAGTTCTGCAGCATGCAAAAAAGAGATGACGTCTGGACTATAACAAATAAAATAATAAAAACCAAACCCTTATCACAGCCACCATCCATGCTCAAACTTAATGACGGAACCTACACCAAGAACCCAACCGAAACTGCAGAAGCTCTCCTCGAACACTTTTATCCCGATGACGTAGCTGACGACACCCAAACTCAAAAAATCATCAGAGATCAAAGCACCGATCCAATAGACACCACCGACGATCCCCCATTTACTCTTGCAGAAGTATCCGAAGCCATTGACTCTATGAGTCACAAGCGAGCTCCAGGCCCTGACCATCTGACTGCGGATATATGTCTGCAAGTTAATAAATGCATTCCACACATAATTCTCCAGATAATGAATCGCTGCCTTACCCTGAATTATTTCCCTACATGCTGGAAAGTGTCACTTGCCAAAATCATACCGAAACCGAACAAATCAGACCATACCGAGCTATCCGCTTTTCGACCAATCGGACTTATAAACGTATTCGGCAAACTTCTTGAGAAACTCGTCACAAACCGACTAAACTATCATCTGCAAATAACCAACAACACTTCAACCCATCAATATGGGTTCAAACAGCAAACTTCCACCACCCATGCAATAACATCCGCGCTGAATAAAATTCACAATTCATTACAAAATAAAGAACATGCAATCGCTGCTTCTTTAGATATCAAATCGGCTTTCGACAACGCCTGGTGGCCGGCCATAATTCAAAGATTAAGGGATGTAAAATGCCCCAGAAACTTATTCCATCTCCTCAGACACTACTTACAGAACCGAAAAGTCAAAATGAGTTTTGCAGATCAGAGCGTTGAAAAGACCACCACCAGAGGATGTGTTCAGGGGTCTGTCTGTGGTCCAACGCTCTGGAACCTCATCCTGGATGAGCTGTTCGGCGTGGACTTACCAGAGGGCTGCCACCTCCAAGCATACGCCGACGATGTCCTGCTTGTCTCGAACTCCGGCTGCGTCCAGGATCTGGAAAAGAAAACAAACAAGGCATTAGAATCAATTACAAAATGGGGAAAATCCGTTAAGCTTGAATTCGGCCCCGCAAAAACTCAAATTGTAGCATTCACAAATAAAGCGGCTAAGTGTAAAATTCAAATTAATAGCAAACCCATCCAATTTGTAAATACAATTAAATACTTGGGAATCATCATAGACAGAAAATTAAAATTCATAAAACACACAGAATTCATAATAGAAAAGACTAAAAAATTATTCCAGAAACTTGTACAATTTGTCAAACCCACATGGGGCGTGCACCCAGATAACATAAAAATTATCTATAATCATGTAATAGAGCCCATAATTTGCTACAACTCCAGCATCTGGTCTACATCACTTAGCATCAAATACGTCCACCAAAGATTTTTATCTTTGCAAAGATTGTTTGCTATCAAAATAATTCAAGGGTTTCGAACAATCAGTACAGCAGCCTCCATCTCGATTGCTCAACTAATCCCACTACCTGCGAAAATTCTGGCAACTTCAGACAATGAAAAATCCAAACTAACAAAACAATCAAGATACCTTCCTTCTGATGTCCCCGTCGAAACGCCAACCCCAATCAAAGAACTACTACATCCAGCGATCAGACCCAAAATTACATTAGTTAATGAGCCCACAGAAAATGAAAATAATACCCTAACAACATTTAACATATATACGGATGGCAGCAAGCATGATGAAAAGGTCGGTGCTGCCTTCGTTGCATACTATCCCAACGGTGAATCAACCACCAAGAAGCTAAAACTTCACTCCTGCTGCTCGGTCTTCCAGGCCGAGCTACTCGCCATATACCATGCTATCATCTGGACAATATCCAAACATGTATCTCCCACTATCATACATTCTGACAGTATGTCAAGCTTACAAGAGATAATGAATCCGAACAGCACCACTCCCCTAGTCAATAAAATTCACCGAAAATACGTAACGGCAACTCAAAACGACATTAATATAACCTTCAAATGGGTAAAAGCCCATGCTGGCAACATTGGCAATGAAGCAGCTGATGCTGCAGCTAAATCAGCCGCAAACTTGCATAAGGCACTTGACTATTTATCAGTCCCAATAACATACGTAAAATACATGAACAAAATGCACTGCCATAAAGAAGCCGAAGAATTATATAATAAAACAAGCCCTCACATACGAACACTCCTGCCATCATATGAAAATCTAACAGAATATCTAAATGCAGTCAGACCATACTTTGCCATCACACAACTCCTAACGAACCATGGCTACCATAAGAGTTACCTGCACAGGTTTCATATAACTCCAAACAATCACTGCCCTTGTGACGGAGT
>CATOPS010000005.1:0-17500 GCA_951802225.1 Euspilapteryx auroguttella | reverse complement strand
CTAACCTAACCTAACCTAACCTAACCTAACCTAACCTAACCTAACCTAACCTAACCTAACCTAACCTAACCTAACCTAACCTAACCTAACCTAACCTAACCTAACCTAACCTAACCTAACCTAACCTAACCTAACCTAACCTAACCTAACCTAACCTAACCTAACCTAACCTAACCTAACCTAACCTAACCTAACCTAACCTAACCTAACCTAACCTAACCTAACCTAACCTAACCTAACCTAACCTAACCTAACCTAACCTAACCTAACCTAACCTAACCTAACCTAACCTAACCTAACCTAACCTAACCTAACCTAACCTAACCTAACCTAACCTAACCTAACCTAACCTAACCTAACCTAACCTAACCTAACCTAACCTAACCTAACCTAACCTAACCTAACCTAACCTAACCTAACCTAACCTAACCTAACCTAACCTAACCTAACCTAACCTAACCTAACCTAACCTAACCTAACCTAACCTAACCTAACCTAACCTAACCTAACCTAACCTAACCTAACCTAACCTAACCTAACCTAACCTAACCTAACCTAACCTAACCTAACCTAACCTAACCTAACCTAACCTAACCTAACCTAACCTAACCTAACCTAACCTAACCTAACCTAACCTAACCTAACCTAACCTAACCTAACCTAACCTAACCTAACCTAACCTAACCTAACCTAACCTAACCTAACCTAACCTAACCTAACCTAACCTAACCTAACCTAACCTAACCTAACCTAACCTAACCTAACCTAACCTAACCTAACCTAACCTAACCTAACCTAACCTAACCTAACCTAACCTAACCTAACCTAACCTAACCTAACCTAACCTAACCTAACCTAACCTAACCTAACCTAACCTAACCTAACCTAACCTAACCTAACCTAACCTAACCTAACCTAACCTAACCTAACCTAACCTAACCTAACCTAACCTAACCTAACCTAACCTAACCTAACCTAACCTAACCTAACCTAACCTAACCTAACCTAACCTAACCTAACCTAACCTAACCTAACCTAACCTAACCTAACCTAACCTAACCTAACCTAACCTAACCTAACCTAACCTAACCTAACCTAACCTAACCTAACCTAACCTAACCTAACCTAACCTAACCTAACCTAACCTAACCTAACCTAACCTAACCTAACCTAACCTAACCTAACCTAACCTAACCTAACCTAACCTAACCTAACCTAACCTAACCTAACCTAACCTAACCTAACCTAACCTAACCTAACCTAACCTAACCTAACCTAACCTAACCTAACCTAACCTAACCTAACCTAACCTAACCTAACCTAACCTAACCTAACCTAACCTAACCTAACCTAACCTAACCTAACCTAACCTAACCTAACCTAACCTAACCTAACCTAACCTAACCTAACCTAACCTAACCTAACCTAACCTAACCTAACCTAACCTAACCTAACCTAACCTAACCTAACCTAACCTAACCTAACCTAACCTAACCTAACCTAACCTAACCTAACCTAACCTAACCTAACCTAACCTAACCTAACCTAACCTAACCTAACCTAACCTAACCTAACCTAACCTAACCTAACCTAACCTAACCTAACCTAACCTAACCTAACCTAACCTAACCTAACCTAACCTAACCTAACCTAACCTAACCTAACCTAACCTAACCTAACCTAACCTAACCTAACCTAACCTAACCTAACCTAACCTAACCTAACCTAACCTAACCTAACCTAACCTAACCTAACCTAACCTAACCTAACCTAACCTAACCTAACCTAACCTAACCTAACCTAACCTAACCTAACCTAACCTAACCTAACCTAACCTAACCTAACCTAACCTAACCTAACCTAACCTAACCTAACCTAACCTAACCTAACCTAACCTAACCTAACCTAACCTAACCTAACCTAACCTAACCTAACCTAACCTAACCTAACCTAACCTAACCTAACCTAACCTAACCTAACCTAACCTAACCTAACCTAACCTAACCTAACCTAACCTAACCTAACCTAACCTAACCTAACCTAACCTAACCTAACCTAACCTAACCTAACCTAACCTAACCTAACCTAACCTAACCTAACCTAACCTAACCTAACCTAACCTAACCTAACCTAACCTAACCTAACCTAACCTAACCTAACCTAACCTAACCTAACCTAACCTAACCTAACCTAACCTAACCTAACCTAACCTAACCTAACCTAACCTAACCTAACCTAACCTAACCTAACCTAACCTAACCTAACCTAACCTAACCTAACCTAACCTAACCTAACCTAACCTAACCTAACCTAACCTAACCTAACCTAACCTAACCTAACCTAACCTAACCTAACCTAACCTAACCTAACCTAACCTAACCTAACCTAACCTAACCTAACCTAACCTAACCTAACCTAACCTAACCTAACCTAACCTAACCTAACCTAACCTAACCTAACCTAACCTAACCTAACCTAACCTAACCTAACCTAACCTAACCTAACCTAACCTAACCTAACCTAACCTAACCTAACCTAACCTAACCTAACCTAACCTAACCTAACCTAACCTAACCTAACCTAACCTAACCTAACCTAACCTAACCTAACCTAACCTAACCTAACCTAACCTAACCTAACCTAACCTAACCTAACCTAACCTAACCTAACCTAACCTAACCTAACCTAACCTAACCTAACCTAACCTAACCTAACCTAACCTAACCTAACCTAACCTAACCTAACCTAACCTAACCTAACCTAACCTAACCTAACCTAACCTAACCTAACCTAACCTAACCTAACCTAACCTAACCTAACCTAACCTAACCTAACCTAACCTAACCTAACCTAACCTAACCTAACCTAACCTAACCTAACCTAACCTAACCTAACCTAACCTAACCTAACCTAACCTAACCTAACCTAACCTAACCTAACCTAACCTAACCTAACCTAACCTAACCTAACCTAACCTAACCTAACCTAACCTAACCTAACCTAACCTAACCTAACCTAACCTAACCTAACCTAACCTAACCTAACCTAACCTAACCTAACCTAACCTAACCTAACCTAACCTAACCTAACCTAACCTAACCTAACCTAACCTAACCTAACCTAACCTAACCTAACCTAACCTAACCTAACCTAACCTAACCTAACCTAACCTAACCTAACCTAACCTAACCTAACCTAACCTAACCTAACCTAACCTAACCTAACCTAACCTAACCTAACCTAACCTAACCTAACCTAACCTAACCTAACCTAACCTAACCTAACCTAACCTAACCTAACCTAACCTAACCTAACCTAACCTAACCTAACCTAACCTAACCTAACCTAACCTAACCTAACCTAACCTAACCTAACCTAACCTAACCTAACCTAACCTAACCTAACCTAACCTAACCTAACCTAACCTAACCTAACCTAACCTAACCTAACCTAACCTAACCTAACCTAACCTAACCTAACCTAACCTAACCTAACCTAACCTAACCTAACCTAACCTAACCTAACCTAACCTAACCTAACCTAACCTAACCTAACCTAACCTAACCTAACCTAACCTAACCTAACCTAACCTAACCTAACCTAACCTAACCTAACCTAACCTAACCTAACCTAACCTAACCTAACCTAACCTAACCTAACCTAACCTAACCTAACCTAACCTAACCTAACCTAACCTAACCTAACCTAACCTAACCTAACCTAACCTAACCTAACCTAACCTAACCTAACCTAACCTAACCTAACCTAACCTAACCTAACCTAACCTAACCTAACCTAACCTAACCTAACCTAACCTAACCTAACCTAACCTAACCTAACCTAACCTAACCTAACCTAACCTAACCTAACCTAACCTAACCTAACCTAACCTAACCTAACCTAACCTAACCTAACCTAACCTAACCTAACCTAACCTAACCTAACCTAACCTAACCTAACCTAACCTAACCTAACCTAACCTAACCTAACCTAACCTAACCTAACCTAACCTAACCTAACCTAACCTAACCTAACCTAACCTAACCTAACCTAACCTAACCTAACCTAACCTAACCTAACCTAACCTAACCTAACCTAACCTAACCTAACCTAACCTAACCTAACCTAACCTAACCTAACCTAACCTAACCTAACCTAACCTAACCTAACCTAACCTAACCTAACCTAACCTAACCTAACCTAACCTAACCTAACCTAACCTAACCTAACCTAACCTAACCTAACCTAACCTAACCTAACCTAACCTAACCTAACCTAACCTAACCTAACCTAACCTAACCTAACCTAACCTAACCTAACCTAACCTAACCTAACCTAACCTAACCTAACCTAACCTAACCTAACCTAACCTAACCTAACCTAACCTAACCTAACCTAACCTAACCTAACCTAACCTAACCTAACCTAACCTAACCTAACCTAACCTAACCTAACCTAACCTAACCTAACCTAACCTAACCTAACCTAACCTAACCTAACCTAACCTAACCTAACCTAACCTAACCTAACCTAACCTAACCTAACCTAACCTAACCTAACCTAACCTAACCTAACCTAACCTAACCTAACCTAACCTAACCTAACCTAACCTAACCTAACCTAACCTAACCTAACCTAACCTAACCTAACCTAACCTAACCTAACCTAACCTAACCTAACCTAACCTAACCTAACCTAACCTAACCTAACCTAACCTAACCTAACCTAACCTAACCTAACCTAACCTAACCTAACCTAACCTAACCTAACCTAACCTAACCTAACCTAACCTAACCTAACCTAACCTAACCTAACCTAACCTAACCTAACCTAACCTAACCTAACCTAACCTAACCTAACCTAACCTAACCTAACCTAACCTAACCTAACCTAACCTAACCTAACCTAACCTAACCTAACCTAACCTAACCTAACCTAACCTAACCTAACCTAACCTAACCTAACCTAACCTAACCTAACCTAACCTAACCTAACCTAACCTAACCTAACCTAACCTAACCTAACCTAACCTAACCTAACCTAACCTAACCTAACCTAACCTAACCTAACCTAACCTAACCTAACCTAACCTAACCTAACCTAACCTAACCTAACCTAACCTAACCTAACCTAACCTAACCTAACCTAACCTAACCTAACCTAACCTAACCTAACCTAACCTAACCTAACCTAACCTAACCTAACCTAACCTAACCTAACCTAACCTAACCTAACCTAACCTAACCTAACCTAACCTAACCTAACCTAACCTAACCTAACCTAACCTAACCTAACCTAACCTAACCTAACCTAACCTAACCTAACCTAACCTAACCTAACCTAACCTAACCTAACCTAACCTAACCTAACCTAACCTAACCTAACCTAACCTAACCTAACCTAACCTAACCTAACCTAACCTAACCTAACCTAACCTAACCTAACCTAACCTAACCTAACCTAACCTAACCTAACCTAACCTAACCTAACCTAACCTAACCTAACCTAACCTAACCTAACCTAACCTAACCTAACCTAACCTAACCTAACCTAACCTAACCTAACCTAACCTAACCTAACCTAACCTAACCTAACCTAACCTAACCTAACCTAACCTAACCTAACCTAACCTAACCTAACCTAACCTAACCTAACCTAACCTAACCTAACCTAACCTAACCTAACCTAACCTAACCTAACCTAACCTAACCTAACCTAACCTAACCTAACCTAACCTAACCTAACCTAACCTAACCTAACCTAACCTAACCTAACCTAACCTAACCTAACCTAACCTAACCTAACCTAACCTAACCTAACCTAACCTAACCTAACCTAACCTAACCTAACCTAACCTAACCTAACCTAACCTAACCTAACCTAACCTAACCTAACCTAACCTAACCTAACCTAACCTAACCTAACCTAGGGCTTATCAATGTGTTCGGCAAGCTTCTCGAGAAGCTTGTTACCAATCGCCTGAACCATCATCTGCAAATTACCAGCAATAGCTCCACCAAACAATTTGGTTTCAAGCCTCAAACTTCTACCACACACGCAATCGCCACTGCACTCACCAGTATCTACTCTGCTCTCGATAACAAAGAGCATGTTATAGCCGCGTCACTCGACATAAAATCAGCATTTGACAATGCTTGGTGGCCGGCTATTATAAAAAGGCTCAGAGACGTAGAATGCCCGAAAAACATCTTTCACTTATTGCGCAGCTACATGAACAACAGAAGAGTCAAAATGTGTTTCGCCGACCAGTCCATTGAAAAATCCACATCCAGAGGGTGCGTGCAGGGATCTGTCTGCGGTCCCACCCTCTGGAACCTCATCCTTGATGAATTGTTTTGCGTCCCGTTGCCTGATGGATGTCATCTTCAGGCATACGCAGATGACGTCCTTCTCATCTCACATTCTAAAGAAGTTTCCGAATTAGAACAAAACACCAATGCAGCACTAAACTCAATAACAGACTGGGGCAACTCAGTTAAATTAACATTCGGCCCACAAAAAACCCAAGTGATAGCATTCACCAACAAATCAAACAAATGTAAAATTCATATAGATAATCAAACGATTCCAATAGTAAATAAAATAAAATATCTAGGCGTAATTATCGATCGCAAACTTAAATTCATCAAGCATACAGAATATATAATAGATAAATCAAAGAAACTATTTCAAAAACTGGTCCAATTCATAAAACCAACTTGGGGCGTCCATCCAGATAACATTAAAATTATATATAAACAAGTGATAGAACCCATAATATGTTATGCTGCCAGCATTTGGTCTAAAGCAATCAACATTAAATATGTCCGTGAAAGACTTCTATCCCTACAACGCTTGTTTGCAATAAAAATCGTACAAGGTTTCAGAACAGTCAGCACCGCGGTATCAATATCAATTGCACAACTCACACCCCTACCGGCAAAAATTCTCGCGACCTCTGATATAGAAACTACAAAGCTCCAAAAACTATCAAGATTCCTACCTGCCGATATACCCATAGAAACACCTACCCCAGTTAAAGAACTCCTACACCCAGCAGTTAGACCAAAAATTACAATAAGAAATGAGTTAGAAACTCTAGTCCCCAACCAAAACTACTATGCGATATATACAGATGGCAGTAAGCACGATGAAAAGGTCGGAGCGGCATTTGTAGCATACTCACCATCTGGAGACCCCCAAACTAAGAAACTCAAACTTCACAATTGCTGCTCTGTATTTCAAGCTGAGCTACTGGCAATACAACACGCACTCCTTTGGACAATATCTAAACGAGCTACTCCCACCATAATTTATTCTGACAGCAAATCTAGCCTCGAAGAAATTTGTAATCCCAACAGCACCACACCATTAGTATCTAAAATACATCATCTCTATATACAAGCCTCTCAGAACAACATCTCAATTGAATTCCAATGGGTAAAAGCCCATACTGGAATAGAAGGCAACGAAGCAGCGGATGCTGCCGCCAAATCAGCGGCGTTCTCTCATAAAAGCCCTGATTATATTGCAGTTCCCATATCTTTCGTTAAATACAAAAATAAAAATCATTGCGCAGAGGCAGCTGAAGAGTTGTTCTCTAAATCTAGCCCACATATAAAATCCCTCCTCCCCACCTATAAATCACTCTCAGAATATCTATTAAAAGTAAAACCATACTTCGCAATAACGCAAATGCTAACCAATCACGGTTACCATAAGAGTTATTTACATAGATTTCATATAATAACCAACGACAAATGCCCTTGTGACGGTGTCACAACGCAGACACTCGATCACTTAATCAGGGAATGTCCAAGATTTGGCCAATGTCGTCAATATCATCTCAACACATCACAACTCTTAAATGACCCATACTCTCTCACAGAAGTAATAACAAGGCAATCAACAACAGATTCTTTTCATGAATTGGTGGTAAACATCATAAAAAATCTTAAGAAATTTAATATGCCACCAACTTCCACAAGCAACAATCAATTGCCAGTCCCATAAGCAATGAATCCACGAGCAAAGCGTATTCCATTAGCGCTGAACTCGTGAGATAAAAATCCAAAAGTTGGAGTGAATAACTCCAACAAAAGACTCCAAAAAAAAAAAAACCTAACCTAACCTAACCTAACCTAACCTAACCTAACCTAACCTAACCTAACCTAACCTAACCTAACCTAACCTAACCTAACCTAACCTAACCTAACCTAACCTAACCTAACCTAACCTAACCTAACCTAACCTAACCTAACCTAACCTAACCTAACCTAACCTAACCTAACCTAACCTAACCTAACCTAACCTAACCTAACCTAACCTAACCTAACCTAACCTAACCTAACCTAACCTAACCTAACCTAACCTAACCTAACCTAACCTAACCTAACCTAACCTAACCTAACCTAACCTAACCTAACCTAACCTAACCTAACCTAACCTAACCTAACCTAACCTAACCTAACCTAACCTAACCTAACCTAACCTAACCTAACCTAACCTAACCTAACCTAACCTAACCTAACCTAACCTAACCTAACCTAACCTAACCTAACCTAACCTAACCTAACCTAACCTAACCTAACCTAACCTAACCTAACCTAACCTAACCTAACCTAACCTAACCTAACCTAACCTAACCTAACCTAACCTAACCTAACCTAACCTAACCTAACCTAACCTAACCTAACCTAACCTAACCTAACCTACCCTAAATTTTTTTTTTTTAAGGCGGGGAAACTCCTAACGAGTACCCTGCGACCCCGGGGGGAGTCGCAGGGTTATGTGGGGTTCGCACCCACTAAAACCCCGCCGGTGTCCATCTCGGCTGTTGGCAAGGGGGTCACGGGTGATCTTTCGATCGTTATGTTCAACTCCGCGACCCCCTCCAGCACTGGCTGTAAGCCTCTTCGCGGGGGGACAAGTGGTAGTCCCCCCTGAGCGCGGATGGCTCTTCCTACACTTGGCGGCGGAATCGGGACACCGCGTTCCGCCGTCCTTCTCGGGGCCGTTATGTGACTACACGAGGCCCCCGCCTCGTGCACCCAACGACCCCGGGGTCCCCTCTTAGTCGCCTCTTACGACAGGCAGGGGATACCTCAGTCCTATTCTTTGGCCCGGTACTGCAGGGCGTGCGGCGGCGCTTCAAGTCCACGCGCCGCCGCGGCAACGAATCCGCCATCCGGCCGGGCTCGCCGCCTCTCCATCGCGGAGCCGGGCCACCATCAATGTGGCGGCGGCAGCACATCCATCGCCACCGCAGACTGACTAGCTGCGGTGGCAGGCGGAGGGCGAGCACCAGACCCCTTCCCTCTCCCTTTTCCTTTCTTCACCTGGCATGAACTGCCACCCAGGCTGTGCGAGGCGGGCCGACCGCTCGCCGCGCACAGTGGGCAGTTGACCGCAGCTTCGCAGCCGCGGGCAACGTGCCCAGTCTGGCCGCAGCGGTAGCAGACACCGCTACGGTCGACCTCCGAGTGGCAGTCCACCCGGATGTGTCCGGTCTCCAGGCACTTAAAGCAGCGCCGGACTCTTTTTGGGAGGAGCCTTGCTCGGACGATGCACCATCCGAGCTTTATCTTCCCGGCCAGTGCGAGCTTCCTCGCCGCCTCGACCGGGCAGCGAACCCACACTGACCCGAGGCCCCTCTCAAAGGTGATGCGCCCCACCTGGACATCCTCAACCCTGCATCCGCCGTTAGCTGCGACTGCAGCTGCGGCGTCGGCAGGGGTGACGGAGTCATCCAGGTCCATGAGGCGCATCTCCGCGCTGCTCTGTGGTCTGGAGACCTTGACAGCTTCCTCCGGTAGCACCTCCCGGAGCTTCTGTGCTAAGGCGTCAGCCTTAGCCCTTGCCTCCTCTGCAGGCCCGCCGATCTCTAGCATTCGGGCACCGGTTGCGACCGCTCGGAAGCGGACGCTCTCGATGCCCATCTCTGCGAGAGCGAACTTCTCCTTGGCAGAGGAGATGACCTGAGCATAGGTCATGCCCCTCTGCTGGGCCTCTGGGCTAAGGCTGAGCACGACCGCCGCAGTCCGGGGGGCGCGCAGCCTTTTGGCGGCAGCCTTAGAACGCTCCAAAGCCGTCTGCTTCGGCTTCGGAGCAGGCGTAGCAGGAGCACCTCCGCCGCCTCCCTTCTTCTTCTTCTTCTTTTTCTTCTTCTGTCTCCCTCCTCCTGTCACCAAGGTCCAGCCTTCGTCGTCGGCTGGACCAGAAGGTGGAGGAGGAACGTGGGAGGCAGAAGAAGGGCCCGCTGTGGGTTGCCACGCGGGCTCTCGTGGGACCGGGGCCGGGGTCGACTTCGGTGCAGCTCGAGGGGCTGGGGCTGCCTGGGGGCCTTTTGGGGCCGTCCGAGGAGCCTTGGCCGCTTGAGGGGCCGTTGGGGCCGTCCGAGGAGCCTTGGCCGCTTGAGGGGCCGTCGGGGCCGTCCGAGGAGCCTGGGCAACTCGGGAGGCCGGGGCAGCTCGGGAAGCCGGCGCCGCACGAGCCCTGTCCGCGGCCAAGGGAGGCCGAGGGCGTTGGGCCGGCAGGAGGCGCTCATCCAGAGCCTCCAGGCGCGCATTCATCATGGTCCCAACCTGGACCATGATGGCGCGCGTCACCTCCTCCATATTGGGAGTGGGGAGGGTCCCGGACCGAGCAGCACCTACGCTCGTCCGGAGTTCCTCCACCTCTCTTCGGAGGAGGTCCACCTCGCCGCGGAGGCTCCTCTCCTTTCCCTGGGCTGACGTCAGCTCTCCTCTGAGGCGGACGTTCTCCTCCGAGAGCAGTCTGGTCTCCTCAGAGGAGGTCCGGCCCATCAGCACCTCCAACGCCCAAATGATGTCGGCCGCGGCGGTCTTAAGGGCCTTTGTGCAGGTGCCCTTAAGATTGCCGGATTTTGTGGCCACGTCTCGGACCACTGCCACGTTCTCCCGGATTCTGTCCTGGAGTGCGGCAGCGGTCTGGCCCCCGGGATCATTCGGGTCCTCCACTCGGGGCCGCTGCGCAACGAACTGCTCGCAGCGCTCCTCGACGTCGGCCGATGACTCGCGCCGCCGAAACGCCTCCCGCGTCTTGGCTTTTTCGGCCGCCCTCACCTCCTCTATCAGTTTTTTGGCCCCAGCGCGAGCACGGCCGACACCGACCGCCTTCCCCGTAGTTGGAGGCCTCCCTCGCCCCCGTCGGCCTCGCCCCGAGCCAGTCAGGCCAAGGCCAGCGGGCTGGTCCTGCCCCGAGCCTGACTCGGACCCCGAGTCCGTCTCCAGGAGACTCAGGGTCAGGTCGTCCGAGTCGACTATGTCAGTCGCCATCGAGGCGATGGACACGTCGGACTCGCTCCTCTCCCTGTCTCTGTTAGGAGCGCTCTGCAAGGCGCGCCCCGTCAGCCTCGGACCGTCGGTCCCACTAGCGGTTGCGACGGCCGTCGGCTCCTCCTCTCTCTCTCCGCCAGGTTGGCCACTAGGGCCAGCCTGGCCTGCCTCTTTCAGGTTTTTATTTAGGGATAGTTTTAATTTTCTCATATTTAGTCCCACGAGTATTTTTCATTTTTAACAGAAACCCTCAATCACCCAGAGGTTCGGGCTTCCCCTGGGGTGGCCGCTAGGGACAGGTGTACCCTCCTGCCGCTCTTTCGAGCATCCACACGCCGCGCGAGGCCCCGTAGGGCGCCCCAGCGTCTGGAGTTGGGGATTTTTATAGAGGTTGTCTCCTCGCGGTCCGGCCAATTAAGGCAAGACCCTCGGTTCTGGAGAAGCCGCGAGACGTGACCACGACACTTCCTACCAGAATTACGAGTTGCGGACGGGGGCGTGAGAAACGAGATGCTTCCCACGCCTGCTCGACGGCAGTGCGAGTGCACGCCGAGCCCATCCCGACTCGTCCGGAGACTCTCTCTGATAGCAGCAGAGAGAGCCCGGAGAGTCTTGTCCCCGGAGATAGGGCCTCCAGGGACAACTTCCACCTCTGTCGTCAGATTGTTAGCCACCGGACGATCACACCAAACGGGAAACGAAAAGTGTGATCGTCCGCTGTTGCCCGGGGTGCACCACGTGGAGGTCAATCTGAACCGCACCCCACCTAACCTAACCTAACCTAACCTAACCTAACCTAACCTAACCTTTTTACGTATATTTAACCTAGTTTTTACCTTTAAGCCTGAACATAAGAGAAAACCGGAGTAGGATTATAATTTACAGGATGATTTTTAAGCGACATTTCGAGTAGTATACTTTCTCATTAAGAGGGGATTTTGTGGGGAATCAGCACATTTTTTTCCCAAAATTTGGGGAATTTGAACAGTGATCTTGGGGAATTTGATAAATAGCCATTGGCAACACTGACACCACCTTGCTTAAACATAAGTTTAGAGAATGCTCGATTTAAATATAAATACGGTTGTCTGATCTCTAGTTGGTCCGTGGTTGTCTGTACGCCGTACATTTGTAATAAAACAACACAGGTATAACCTGCGACCTTATGAAGCAGCAACCTTAATAGAATCACGGCTGATATCACCTGGAATTACATGTGGAATTGATGAGGAGCTCTCTCTGTGTGCACGACTCATAGCAGGAGACTCGAACCTCGATATAGAATAGGCATACCCCTGATCTGCAGTGGAACTATAGCAGGGCCACATAATTTGAGTGAGCGCGACCACAGCTAGTAGGAGTCCCTAACATTACGCCTGTCAGCTATTCACCCCGCACCACACCACACTTGGAACCCTGACTTAAATAAGACTTCCAATAAGACCTCTTTTAATCAAGCTTTGTGTTTGACTTTAAAGAATCCTCTTCAACTAAGTTTTATCATGAACAGACATCACTTGAACTGCCTCGTTTGTCTAATATTTTGATATGAGAGGGCAGAAGGCATAAAGTAAGTAAATAGGCTTTTAATCTACAGTGGAGCTAAAACAGGGCTGCACAGTATGAATGATGCTTGGTCTCACTTAAGTGTTCAACATTACTAAAGGTAAGTGGGAAGACCCCTAGCCAACAGTGGAATCAGCGGTGGGAATGAGACCAAGTGTCTCAAATATATTTGTCAATTTTACATCCTGCACTTTGTATAACCCCAAGTTTAAGAAACCTCACTATAATAAGGCCTCCTTTTAATTGTGTTTTGTGACTTATCATCACCAGGACTAACTTGTGTGTTTTATATTTTAATAAGAGAATACTAAGGCACAAAGTAAGTGAGCAAGCTTATAGTCCACAGTGGAATTCTACTAAAACCACACATCTAGATAAGTGCTACCATAAAAATCAAAGGCCCCTAACGTTACAATTCCATTTACATTTTGCACAACTTATAAAACCTAAACTTCACTATAATAAAGCCTCTTTTAACTAGTCTTGTAACTTATCAAGAACACATATCACTAAGACTTATACACTTGATATTATGACTAGGGGTAGACAGAAAGCTCAAAGTAAATGCATAATATAGGCAAAAATAACCATTAAACCAAAAATATATCCCTTATTATATAACGTACTTTTGCATCTTACTCTGTATGCAATAAAGTTTATTTTTCTATTCTATTCTATATCATTTACATCTTGCCCTTTGAAACCTCAAGTTTGGGAAACCCTACCACAATAAGGCCTCCTTTTAATTGTTTTCTGTGACAAACAGATATCACCTGGACTAACTTTTACATCTTTATAGAATAAAATAAATAGTCCTCTGTAGAATTAAAAAGGGTTGCATTACTACATTTAAAAATCTTACACTATTTATAAAAACCTGAATTTAGAAAACTACTGGAATGCGGACCCTCTTAATTAGCTCTTTAATTCACCATGAACAGATATTACTTGAACCTAACTCTGACAGATTTTCATATTTGGGGGAGTTTTTCACACACAAGAGGCCCAAAAAAAAAAAAAAAAAAATATGAGCTTATCATGAACAGAGAAGAGGACAGCTACAACAAACTGCGGGTAACGCTACTAGTCACAGCTAATCTCACTTATATTGTGGGTACAAAGGTTTGTGCATATGTATATTTGTTGCTTCTTCACAACTGAATGCAATTTGGTATCAAGTTCGCCAGCACTCTGGATTACTTACAGTAGTTAACTACAGAATGCGGATTACACTGCTGGGAACAGCTAAACACACTAGCAATATAAGACGAAAGTTTGCGTGTATGTTTGCCAATTCCTCACGTCTCAACGACTGGAACATTTTCAGTTAAATCCTATATGAAATTAAGCTGACACCCTGGATTAACACACGCTGGTGTCTTGACAGCTGGTCCATACCCATACCATATTATAAATACGAAAGTAACTCTATCTGTCTGTCTGTCTGTCTGTCCGTGTGTCTGTCTGTATATCGACCCACGTTTCTGTCTGTATATCGGTCCGCGTGTCTGACCGTGTAGCTGTCTGCCTGTCTGCCTGCCTGTCTGTCTGTCTGTCTGTCTGTCTGTCTGTCTGTCTGTCTGTCTGTCTGTCTGTCTGTCTGTCTGTCCTCACTTTTTTGTGAAAGGACCGAACCAATTTAAATACACTTTGTATAAGACTAAAGCTGGCGAAGCTATGGGGCGCCTACTAACAATAAATAAGAAAGCTTTAATCAAACACGTCCGTTACCTCTTCACGTCTGACCAGCTGAACAGATTTTAACGAATTCCGAACAAATGAAGGCCCGAACAAACCTTGGAGTAACACTTTAGCTATCTATCTTCCCCAATAAGGCGAGGACTACACCGCGAGGCACAACAAAGCTACTTTAACATATTTCTCCGAATTTCTTGTTTTCCAGCTACTTATGGGCCGAAAATTCCTGAGCGACATCCGCGGGCCGGGGTCGCGGAGCGGGCGTACCTCTGCAGGATGACTGGACGAACCGGTGGGGCTCAAGGAGGAGTGGACTGGATTACTGGATAGCCCTTTGGTATCCGTTGTAGTGGCAATTTACGGGGGAGACCCTTACCCGACAATTGACGAGTGTGATAGTATTTTAAATAAATTATAAATAATGAGATATTCTACGGGCTATCATGCATCGACACCTGCTCCGCGTGGTGCCTGGAGTAAATCAGGTTGGGATGGTCAGGTATGGGATTGCCCAAGGCTGAACCATGCGAACCTGTAGCACCCGTCTCTGTGCAAGGAGATGTCGGTATGTGTGCCCCCATGAAGAGCGACATTTTATTTATTCTAACTACTCTACAGGCTAACGTGTATCGGTGCCTGCTCTGCGCGTTTCCGGGAGCGAATCGGGTTGGGATGGTCAGGGATGGGCTTGCCTAATGCTGAACCATTCGAACCTGTAGCACCCGACCCCGTGCAAGGAGACATGGATGCACTAGCTCCAGTGGACTGAGACTTAATAGTCACCAAACCAAAACAAACGTGGTCAGGGAACTCCCCAACGAAACGACACTAATTCTCGGTTCTTGCTTCGGCTGGTGAGCCGCAGTGGTATAGTGAAGTGAACTGGAAGTACATCCTGATCATTAAAACCGCCGCAAACAACCCATACTATTCCAACTACTCTACAGGCTATCATGCATCAATACCTGCTCTGCGCGGCGCCGGGAGCGATTCAGGTTGGGATGGTCAGGGATGGGCTTGCCCAAGGCTGAACCACCCGAACCTGTAGCACTCGACCCCGTGCGAAGAGGCACGGATACACGTGCTCCTGTGAACTGAGACTTATAGTCACCAAATCAAACCAAACCAAACCAAACCAAAACAAACGTGACCAGGGAACTCCCCAACGAAACGACACTTATTCTCGGTTCTCGCCCCAGCTGGTGAGTCACTGTGATATAGTGAAGTGGACTGGAAGTACACCCTGATCACTAAAAGCTGTCACAATTGACCCATGCTATTCTAACTATTCTACGGGCTATCATGCATCGATACCTGCTCTGCGCGGTGCCGGGAGCGAATCAAGTTGGGATGGTCAGGGATGGGCTTGCCCAATGCTGAACCATCCGAACCTGTAGCACCTAAATATGTGCGAAGAGGCATGGATGTATGTGCTCCTGTAGTCTGAGACTTCTGTTGTCACCAAACATACATTTCTACGGACCCACATGTATCGATGTCTGCTCTGCGCGGTGCCGGAGGCAAATCGGGTTGGGATGGTCAGGGATGGGCTTGCCTAATGCTGAACCATCCGAACCTGTAGCCGCCGACTCTATGCGAAGAGACGAGGATATAATGTGCTCCGCAGGAGTGGGACTTTTTAGTCATAAAACCAAACAAACGCGACCAGGGAACTCCCCAACGAAGCGACACCTTGTCCTCGGTTCTCGCTTCGGCTGGTGAGCCGCAGCGACATAGTGAAGTGAACTGGAAGTACACCCTGGTCCAAAGCAAACAAACCATGGCTTGGGTGTGTTGAGCCCACGAACGGTGAGCCTACTCTCTTTCTTTTTAGACATTCACAATTGTAATGGTGCAAACCACACATCATACCATATTAAGCAACACTGATTCTTATTAATAATAAATTAAATAAATATCTAAACTAAATGAGAGAGTACCGCTCCAGGACGGGATAGAGAGGGTTCAGCGACGGCATAACGTTCTGAGCCGTCCCTGTACTGTTACGCCGGTCGTTGACGCAATGCATACTCTTCTATGTGCTCTCATAAACTGATGTTTGCCCTATGCAGAGTCTGGAAAGCTAATCGGACAGGATTACAATCCAAACTTGTAGCATCCGACCCTGGTTAGGGGCTGCATCCTACCCAAACCATTACCCAAACCAGAATTTTGAGAAACACTACGCCCGGTAAACAGCAGACCGAATTTACTGGTTCAGTGGTTTCGGATGGAAATTGTGCCCCTGAAGCATCTAAAGTCGTAGCGCCCGGTGTAGTGCGTCTTGATTTTCCCGACAGGTTGACCCTAAAAAGCAACCTGTTCAAACCAAGAGAGCGCTAGTTGAGGCTTCCAAGCCAAAAAACCCAATCAACCCAACCAAAACCAATACATACTGCACATAGCAGCAGGGGTCGGAGCTTCCCATGTGCCCTAACCTGTCTGTGTTTGAAGGAAACCCACAAGCAGGGGGTTTAGCCGGTAAAAGTCCGGCACTATTACGATCGCTTATACGGAGCATGTATCTCGGCATAAGGAATTGTAGTGTCCATGAGGATTCCCCCTGACTAATCAGAAAAAAAAAAAACCTAACCTAACCTAACCTAACCTAACCTAACCTAACCTAACCTAACCTAACCTAACCTAACCTAACCTAACCTAACCTAACCTAACCTAACCTAACCTAACCTAACCTAACCTAACCTAACCTAACCTAACCTAACCTAACCTAACCTAACCTAACCTAACCTAACCTAACCTAACCTAACCTAACCTAACCTAACCTAACCTAACCTAACCTAACCTAACCTAACCTAACCTAACCTAACCTAACCTAACCTAACCTAACCTAACCTAACCTAACCTAACCTAACCTAACCTAACCTAACCTAACCTAACCTAACCTAACCTAACCCAACCTAACCTAACCTAACCTGAAC
>CATOPS010000004.1:0-20047 GCA_951802225.1 Euspilapteryx auroguttella | reverse complement strand
CTCCGAGTTGCTCGGGTAGTCGAAGTTTATCACGAATTTTACATCGTCCACATCTGGAAGGAAACAACGCAGGGTAAAATTTCATATAGGGTAAGCCGTCGCATTCTTGGGTCCCTTCTTGTAAACACTCACAATAGGTTGGTTTGCTTTGCTGAATATATAGATTTTTCGTTTTCTATAGCATTTATCAACATTATCATATCATTTTTTTTTATTTTTGCTCAACAGTGGGCTGATATGTGCTGAGGAAGAAGAAGAAGAAGATAGCATTTATAATGTATGGTGTTTTAATGCGGAAGAATGCCAAGAATTGATACAATCAGCCTCTAAATGGAAACATGCCAATAATAGGTACCTATGAGGTCAAGAAGAGGAAGGCTTGCAACTGTTAAATTTGATGTGTTACCTTAAATAAGTAGGTATAATTACAAGACTTACCTAGACCACGAGCGGCAACGTCCGTAGCTACAAGTATAGGAGCTTTCCCACTACGAAAATCTGTAAAACGTGTTTTTTCTATAAGTAAAGGTATTTGTAGGTAGGCGTGCAACAAACCAGTGCTGATTAAAATGATAACGAATAATTAGGTTATAACTTTGTAATATTGCAATTAAATTTTTAGGCATGAATTAACATTTCATGTATTCATGATGGACTGCTTTATGGCTTGTTGCACACCCAAAAAGAGTCGTATATTCCTAATAAACAATAGAATAGAGTCAATGGCATAAAGTAATTTTTAACAACATGTAACATTGCAAAGTAGTATTCTTTGGAAGTGCTACAAGGTTTAAATAATGGATATCTACGTAACGCTATTAGGGTTCGTATTCAACAAAGAACCAGTTTCGCCATGTCTGTCTATCTGCAGATTTTGTCAAAGTTTATTTTTACTAGAAAGCTGAAATTCTGCATTATGTATTGTACATGCCCACAAAATAAATCCAAAATCCTGAAAATATATTTTCTGTAATGTTTCCATAACATGAAGCTTGGATAGAGTGTGAAGCGGGTATCCTTGGAATCCAAAATCTGAGTCTTTTAACATCCTGTTTATAATAAAAGATCGACTTGCCAAATATATTGAGACTTACAATAAAGTGACAACCATCCCTGCCATCCCAGCAAAAACAGTTGATTATGATTGATGATTTATAATATTTATATAGACTGCTGCCAGCTAAGTCTGCGCGCGGTAAAAGTATGAACCAATTAGCAATCTGTCAGTCAAATAACAATTTGTTTTAATTGGCAGGTGATGTTCGTCAAATACCTATACAGTGGCGCCCCTAATCACGCGCAGACTTAGCTGGCGCGGACTTAATTAAAAACTTATTATTTGGTTAAAAAAAAAGATAAGGAACCCTAGATTTCACGGGGCTTGACTATTAGGCTAAATACTTTATTATAATCATGTTAAACATATTAAATATTAAAACTATTGATAGGTATAACCATTGTGGTAATATTTTTTTGTAATTTTCATATTCAAAATAAAAAGTAAAGTTTTGTGTATGAAAAATAAAATAGCAGCTAAGCTAACGTTAGTGTGATTCCTAGTATAGAACTTACAATTTTAATTTCATAGGCATATGAGGCAGAGGTGTGGTTAAATCAGGTCTAGATCAATAAACAAGTGGTCAGTGTGCGAGCCACTGGCCTGCAGGCCGCAGAGGCCGCCGAGCGCGGCGGGGCGCGGGGCGGGCGGCGGGCCGCGCCAAGCCCGCGCTGCCGCGGCCGCGAGAAGCGGCGACTGGCCGCGAGAAGCGGCGACCAGCCGCGGTCACAAGTCAGAGTGCGCAAACAAAGCCTCTCAACGGGTCGGCTCGGCGCTAGGCGGGCGCACAGCGCGGCGGCTCGCCCCGCGCCGGCCGCCCGCAGCGAGCCGCCTGCAGCGACTCCGAGCCTGCACATGCGGACACGAGGTCAATAGACGTTAGCTGTTAGCTAGTCAAGTACGCGGGCCGCGCACTCCGCACTCTGTTCTCTGACACCGCTTCTCATGAGCCGCCAGTTGCCTCTCATTGCATTCTTACAATTAAAAATATCATAATCTTTTAATTTATTTCTACAACCAATTTATGCAAGGCAGGCATATAATTCTTGTTTTAAAAAGTGAAAAAGACTTTGCAAATATGAAAATAATACATGTTTTTGTTGTAAAATTCTTTTATAAATAATTTCTTACCTTGCAGCACCCAGTCACGTTCATTTTGAGACTTGTCACCGTGAATGCAAACTGCTGGCCACCTGTTTATTCAAAATTGACTTTTATTATTGTACAATCCCATTTAATTTCAGTTAAGTAAGTATTCTTAATCAAGTATTATTACAAGGCATTCGTATCCCACTGCTTTGATTAGCATATTTTCCCCCTACAAAGCTCTTTTCTAAGCAGTTACCAACTAGTAATAAGAAATCTATCTTAAGTAATTTTATCCTTTTTGAATAACTTACCCATCTCTTTTCATTTTCCTTGTAATGTCATCAACTTTTCTTTTTGTCTCTATAAAAATAATAGTTTTATTTTCTTTCTCAGCCATTATTTCTTTTAACAAAGTACTCAACTTTGTTTCCTTCTCATATTCACTGCAAACATCTATAATTTGCAAAATGTTATGGTTAGCAGCAAGGGACAGTGACCCCACATTGATCTGCTGATAATCTTTCAAGAACTCAGAAGCTAAGGTCTGTACTTCTCGAGGCCAAGTTGCAGACCACATTAATGTTTGACGGTCAGGCCTGATCTGCTCTATAATTTTGCGTATCTGTGGTTCAAATCCCATGTCCAACATTCTATCAGCTTCATCAAGAACCAGATATGTGCATCTTTTCAAATTGGTTCTAGAACTTTCAAGGAAATCTAGCAAGCGTCCTGGTGTTGCAATTACAATCTCAACTCCATTATCCAAATCTCTAGCTTGAGGTCCCTTTGGAGCTCCACCAAACAAACAAGTGTTATGTATTTTGGATGTATTTGCAAACTTGTCACAGACCTCCTGTATTTGCTGGGCGAGCTCTCTTGTAGGAGCAAGTACTAGAGCTATGGGCCCATCACCTCTACTGGATTTAGGCTGGTTGTTTATATGAACTATAGCAGGCAAAATGTATGACAATGTTTTGCCAGATCCTGTAGATGCTATGCCAACCATATCATTTCCGCTAAGAGCAATTGGCCAACCTTGAGCTTGAATTGGAGTGGGTTTTGAAAAACCCATCTTTTCTATTTCATCCATTACATAATCTGGGAAACCTGCTTCCTCAAAAGTCAGTGTTGGTTTGGGTACATTTTTTCCTTTCAGAGTAATTTCATTTTGACTTCTCCAAGCCTCAACCTCAGATTCAGATCTGTCTACAACATCTGCATGAGGTTCATAGAAGTCTTTTTTGAAAGGTTTGAGTCTGCTCAAGTCCCATTTTGGTTTCCGAAGGTTAGCCCCTGGGTTGCTCCTGCGGCCGCCGCCGCCCCCTCCGCCGTAGCCTCCTCCGCCGCCGCCACCTCCGAGTCCGTAGCGCGGGCTGCGACTGCGGCTTCTGCTGCGGCTTCTACTACGGCTGCGACGCCTGTCGCGACTGCGATCTCTGCAAAAACCATGACCACTTTCTGAACTCGGTAGGTACTTACGACCCAAGATTGAATTGAACCGTAATTTTTTGCAATACTACGCAATAGACACACGCAACAAGATTTATGAAGATTCTCACGGTTAAATACAAGTAAGGTAAGAAATACTCAATAAATACCATGGTTTACTTAAAACCTCATGGCTGCTGGCTGCGTTGCCGGGACGAGGAGAGCCAGGATAAAAGTAATTAGATTGTGAGTATCGATTGCTTACCTGCCACGACCCATTACCAGGAAACTTAATTCGTATTTTATATCAACTAAAAGTGTATAAGCGCAATGAATAACAATTTACAGGATTAAACAAAAAACCACACTACACTGCTGCAGCACAGCAACACTTCAAGAATTTCAATACAAAACAAAATGGCGGCGCGGCGGCGGCGCGGCCATAGATAATATTGCGGTGCGGCGACAGCGACAGGAGAGAGGGGCAGCGGCGGGCGTGCTTCTGCACAGACTATTTTCACAGACAAAACAATATTTATAGCCGGAAATATATACCTACCGGTATTGTATTAGGGTAAATCTCCTAAAATGGATTCTCCAACAGTTAATTTTAACTATTTTTTAAACGCTTATATTTTGCGATTTAATTAATTGGAAGTGATAAAACATCAATAAAATAAACTTTTCCTTTATAAGGCACATACGGAAAGTCATTATTTATATATATATATATATAGGGTATATGACGGTGATGACAACCTAAGGATGGCAATGATTATCTTATTACTGGTAATGATCGGTTGTGACTGGAAATGACGTTTTGACTACAAAAATATGGACAAATAAATAGACATCCAAGTTAAAGAAGATGTACTTAAGTATTTTTTTTATAATACAATAATAATTTTTATTATGGCTTTAAAACAGCCAGTTGAATAAAAAAAATAAAATCAACATTAATGAAATAAAGTAACATAGTATAACTTTTTATATTAAAAATTGATATTCAACTAGCTGTTTAAAAGTTACAAATAAATATATTATAAAAAATTATAACTTACATCTTCTTTAACTTGGATATCTATTTATTTATCGATTTAACAAAAAGTTATAATATGCTACTTTATTTCATTGTTTTTGTTTTTTTATTGTTAACAACTTTTATAACTTTTTGTTATACTATAATATGACTTTATTTTATTTTATTTTATGTTTTTTTTTGTTAATAACACAAAGTTATACTATTGTTACTTTTTATAATTAATTTTTATGTTTTTTTTTTGTTATTCCAACTTGCTGTTTAAAAAGTTATAATAAAAAATAATATATTAATATTTATATTTTTTTTGGTTAATAACCTAGTATAATAATAAATAATAACATAGTATGATTAAAGTAACATAGTATTAACAAAAAAAAACATAAAAATTAATGAAATAAAGTCATATTATAGTATAACTGCTCCGTAGCTCAGTTGGCAGTGATGTGGACTGAGAAGCGAGTGCACCCGGGTTCGATTCCCGGGCGGGGGGCGAATATTGATATGATGAATATCGATGTTTGTTTCCGGTCTGGGTGTGATGTTCGTCTCTGTATGTGTTTCGGGCACCCTAGATACAGGTTCTTCCTAGTTAGGGGCTCTGAGTGTGATGTGTTATTATTATTATTATTTTATTATTATATATTATAACAAATAGTACAGTGTTAGGTACTTTATTTCAATAATTTTTATTTTATTGGGAATTTTAACGTCTTCTTTATTATTTTTTTTTGTCTGTTTTTATTGCTGCTTCTTTCCACTTCTTTCTTTTTTCCCTTTGCTTCTTTCTGAAAATTCTATAATTGGACGTACTGATCTAGCTTCTTCAATATCGAGCTCTTTATTTTTCTTTACTTGTTCATAGGCTTCAGGATCAGTTTTGATTTCAGCTTATCTCCTGCGTTTATGATCAGCTAAATCGGATTCTTTTTTTTTCACTTATTAATTGTTATCAACCTGAAATTTGTATTTAAAAAAAATGGGATAAATAGATAAATGCTATATAACGTAAAGATTATTAAAAAAATTCTATAATATATTTTAAATATTAAAAATAAGCGAATAATTAATGTAAATAAAATTATAGAAATATAAGTATACAATACTTAATTATAATACAGTTTTTATGTGATAAGTGACATGGTGGTGAAAAAAGTGAAACCAAATGAAATTAAGTAGCTTTAATCCAAAGCTTTTCTAAAAAGAAATAAACCTGTGATAATTTTAATGAAAATAAGTAATACTTTGCATATGTTAGTCATTGCCAGGAAGGGTATGTCATTACCAGGTTATATAATTTACTGGTAATGATTCAACCGGTAATGATGTTTTCTCAAATTATAACCTAAAAGCATTTTATTTTAAAAAGAGGGCAGTTGAAAAAAATAAGGTCAGAAGATGCATCTATTGCAGATGTTCTAATTAAAACAGATTTTTTTTAAATAATTCACTTACCTTTAAAATTAAATATCTGGGAATGACGCAAATTATGACAAATCGTTTTCTTATGTTTTCGGAGCAATTTTTTTTTATTACTCTTCTCTTAATTTCTTGCGCACTCACTGTCAGTCTAGGAGAATCCTAGAGGAAGGTGTGAAAGAAACTATCTGGGCAAAAAGCTACCCAAATAAAAAAATAAAATCGGTTTGACGCACTTTCCTGGGGATGACGATAAAAACGTGACAATTTTTATTTTATTTTTAATACTCTTAATATATAAATTCCCAGCATTTACAACATAACTTTCCAACTGTATTTACTTTCAAAATAATTATATAAATTTCGAAAACGCCCTACATATACTGTGTTTTTAGTAACTGATATATTTTTGACATGTCATACATTTTTCCTGCTACTGGAGATGACTTTTGCAACAAACAAAAAATAATTTAACAAAAATTTAACAGCTTTTGGTATGTTTGACATAGACTACAGAAAAATAATTGCCTAATATAGTCTAATAAAAAATATGATAAAATTATGACAATCAGGGAATTTACTAAATGCAAAAACGTCTGGAGAATCAAATTTAGTTGATTTACCCATTATTGTGTTGTTGTTGGGTAAATCTCCTAAAATGGATTCTCCAACAGTTAATTTTAACTTTTTTTTAAACGCTTATATTTTGCGATTTATTTAATTGGTAGTGATAAAACATCAATAAAATTAACATTTTCTTTATAAGGCACATACGGAAAGTCATTATTTACTGAGAAAAATATTTTTAAAGTTTGGGTATATGACGGTGATGACAACCTGAGGATGGTAATTATTATCTTATTACTGGTAATGATCGGTTGTGACTGGAAATGACGTTTTGACTACAAAAAAATCGATAAATAAATAGACATCCAAGTTAAAGAAGATGTACTTAAGAATTTTTTATATTGCTTTTAAACAGCCAGTTGAATAAAAAAAAAACAACATTAATGAAATTAAGTAACATAGTATAACTTTTTGCTATTAACAAATTGATATTCAACTAGCTGTTTAAAATGGTAAATGTGAATAATAAAATATAAATGTGTATAAAATAAAAGGTAAATGTGAATAATCTGTAATTATGCATAATTACTGGGAATTATGCATAATCACCAACGTACGCGGTAAATGTGATAAATTATTCACATTGACCGCAATTATGCATAATTTCCATGCAACAGAGGTAAATGTTGACAAAAGCTTTGAATAACCAAAATTAAAAATACAAAAAACCTCCCGCCCGAGTCAGATAACCTCATCAACTAAACTAGAACTAGAGCTGATCATTTTCAAAAGGTCATAGTTAGCTTACCATTAACTTTAAATATAATTGAAGTAACACGTTGAAAATTTTTAAATCGTTAGGACATCTAGAAGGTAGTTAGGTCCCCATCCACTCAGCCGTTTGAAGATGATCAGCCCTTAAATAGTGGATGAATGGATATGTCACCGGAAAATAACAAGAACCGTAAATTTATAAATTTACTAGGAAATTTATAAACTTTCGTAGGATTCTAAACGAGTGATAAATTGTATTATTTTACGCCTACATTTTCGTAAATTGATAAACTTACTAAACTCACTCGTAAAATAATAAGTAACCAATAACCAAACACCATGTATAATGAATTGAAATTTAACACAGAGCTACGAAAGTTTTAGCCATGACCAAAATGTTTTATTTTGGTAGAGTGAAATAGGGAATTTTAACCCCCTACTAGGTAGGTAGGTACCTAAAATACAAGGTTACTTATATTATATCTGTCACCGTTATAGTGCGAAATACGTTAATGTGCTCTTTACCGGGCAATGTGCACATTAACTGTTTAGGTCAGTTAATGTGCGAAATTTTATGTGAAATATGGGGTATCCGCACTTTACCTAGTTAATGTGCGTATTACCGGATGTCTCGCCGTTAAAGTGCGGAAAACAGAAAGCTCCGACCGAAAATTCAAATCTAGGGCAAAATTGTAGGTTAGGTTAGGTTTGGCTTGTGATCTTTAACCAGCGTAGCGAGCGAAGCGAGCGGAGCTTGGGTTACCTGTGTTAAACTGAAATCTAAGGCAACAATTTTTCGAACTTAACTTAGTCGTTAACTCTGTAGATTACCTAGGGATTTTGCAGATTACCTAGTTAATGTTGAGAACAACATTTTATTTCTAACTCTAACGGATTCAGCCAGTTAGTGCACTTTTACTGAATTTCGTACATAAGCGGTCACATATTAACCTATAAACCTACTTAGTTTTTAGTACCAGTAAAAATACTTTTAGTGTGATCGAATTGTTTGGCAAGTCTGATTGTACGTAAGTCTATGGACGCAAGCATTTTCACTGTCAACATCGACCAATCAGAGAGCAGTGTGTTATTTTCCGTATTTCAAAAAGCGTAAAATTAAAAGCTCTTCTGTGATTGGTCGATCCGTTTAGAATCTTACGGATTGATATCCGTTAGTTTATAAATTTACTACGACGCGTCGAAAATCTATAAATTTGCGAAAAAGTGGGCGTAAAATAATTCAATTCATCTCTCGTTTAGAATCCTACGAAACGAACTTGCGAATCTTATTATTTTCCGGTGACAGATATATCTTCCTTTCAGATGTCGTTTGATTTTAAAATTTTCAACCGTGTTACTTCAATAATATTGAAATAATATGGTAAGGTAACCATGACCTGATCAGTCGTTTCAAGATGATCAGCTCTGAAATAGTGGATGAGGGGCTCTAACTACCTTCTATATGTCCTTCTTGTGTGCTTATTGAATAAAAATAAAACCATTTAACACTCTTCTTAATATAATTAACAAATAATCAGTCAAAAATTAAAAGAACTAAAACAATGAAAATCAGGGAAACAATAACAATAAAATAAGTAGCTCAGCTGTATAAAAAAAAAAAACCTCCGACCCACTCAGACCCCTCTTCAACTAAACTAGAACTCGAACTGATCATTTTCAAAAGATCATGGTTACCTTACCTTAAACTTTCAATATCATTGAAGTAACACGGTGCAAAATTTAAAATCGATAGGACTTATAGAATGAAGTTAGATCCCCTCATCCACTATTAAAGAGTTGATCAACTTCAAACGGCTGATGTGCGGTGGTAGCTAGGCGTACAATTTGTCGAATTTGTCGTATCTATCTGTCACTTTTATCGTTGCTCTTTATACATTTTCCCGCATTTAAATGTCAAAAGCGATCGAAAGTGACAGAACGATTTGACAAATGGTCAGTCATGCTACGCAAGCAGGTCATGGTTACCTTACCATAATATTTCAATATCATTGAATTAACACTTTAGCAAATTTAAAATCGATAGGTCATGGATGGTAGTTAGGTCCCCTCATCCACTCAGCCGTTTGAAGATGATCAGCTCTTAAATAGTGGATGAGGGGATCAAACTACCTTCCAGATCAGATCTAAACACTCCAAAGTGATGAATATAAACGTAATTTATTACATTTACCAATGGGGACTGGGTATTATATATAGTTACCGGTAAATGTGATAAATTCAGAGTTTTTTATTACATTTACCGAAAGTGCCGGTAATTATGCATAATAACCGGGAATTATGCATAATTGCCGCATTATTCTCATTTACTGTAACATATATATTATAAAAAATTATAACTTACATCTTCTTTAACTTGGATGTCTATTTATTTATCGATTTAACAAAAAGTTATACTATGCTACTTTATTTCATTGTTTTTGTTTTTTTTGTTAATAGCAAAAAGTTATACTATTGTTACTTTTTATCATTAATTTTTATGTTTTTTTTGTTAATAACATAGTATAAATAATAACATAGTATGATTAAAGTAACATATTAACATAAAAAATAATGATATAAAGTCATATAGTATAAGAAATAGTACAGTGTTAGGTACTTTATTTTAATAATAATTATTTTATTGGGAATTTTAACGTATTTTTACATTTTCTTTTTTTTGGCCTGTTTTTATTTGCTGCTTCTTTCCACTTCTTTCTTTTTTCCCTTTGCTCCTTTCTGAAAATTCTAAAATTGGACGTACTGATCTAGCTTCTTCAATATCGAGCTCTTTATTTTTTGTATACATGTTCATAGGCTTCAGGATCAGTTTTGATTTCAGCTTATCTCCTGCGTTTATGATCAGCTAAATCAGATTCTTTTTTTTTTCGCTTATTAATTGTTATCAACCTGAAATTTGTATTAAAAAAACTACGAAAAATAGATAAAATGCTATATAACGTAAAGATTATATAAAAAATTCTATAATATATTTTAAATATTAAAAATGAGCGAATAATTAATGTAAATAAAATTATAAAAATATAAGTATACAATACTTAATTTTAATACAGTTTATTATGTGAAAAGTGACATGGTGGTGAAAAAAGTGAAACCAAATGAAATAAAGTAGCTTTAATCCAAAGCTTTTCTAAAAAGAAATAAACCTGTGATAATTTTAACGAAAATAAGTTATACTTTGCATATGTTAGTCATTGCCAGGAAGGGTATGTCATTACCAGGTTTTATGATTTACTGGTAATGATTCAACCGGTAATGACGTTTTGTCAAATTATAACCCAAAAGTATTTTATTTTAAAAAGAGGGCAGTCGAAAAAAAAAAGGTCTGAAGATGCATCTATTGCAGATGTTCTAATTAAAACAATTTTTTTTAAAGAATTCACTTACCTTTAAAATTTAATATCTGGGAATGACGCAAATTATGACAAATCGTTTTCTTATGTTTTCGGAGCAATTTTCATTACTCTTCTCTTATTTTCTTGCGCACTCACTGAGCGTCTAGAAGAATCCTAGAGGTAGGTGGGAGAAAAACTGTCTGGGCAAAAAGTTACCCAAATAAAAAAATAAAATCGGTTTGACGCACTTTCCTGGGGATGACGATAAAAACTTGACAATTTTTATTTTATTTTTATACCCTTAATTTGTAAATTCCCAGCATTTACAACATAACTTTCCAACTGTATTTACTTTCAAAATAATTATATACATTTCGAAAACGCCTAACATATACTGTGTTTTTAGTAACTGATATATTTTTGACAAGTCATAAATTTTTTTTGCTACTGGAGATGACTTTTGCACCAAACATAAAATATTTTAACAAAAATTTAACAGCTTTTGGTATGTTTGACATAGACTACAGAAAAATTATTGCCTAATATAGTCTAATAAAAAATATCATAAAATTATGACAATCAGGGAATTTATTAAATGCAAAAACGTCTGGAGAATCAAATTTAGTAGATTTACCCTGTTGTGCGTGTCGTGTGTATGTGTAGGGTTAAAGGGGCTATTACACCTTTCCTAAATCAGTCTGAATTTAGTCAGTCCTGATTCGGGACAGTGTAATTGCATTTAGTTAGCTAGCATCCAGACAATATGATTGATGTGCCGAGCATTGTGATTGGTCCAAATATAATCCAATTTGTGACGGAAGGGACACCAACGACACCTCTGTACAGCCGGGTATGAACGACACGTACGTGAAAAACTTGGATGTGCAAAACTTGTCGTACAAAACTCTGTCGTACAAAACTTGGGTGGTAATGACACCTTCGTGCAAGTTTTGTACGGCCTGTTCATGCGCGTCAATGTTTTTGCCATCTAAGTTTTACGTAGTACATGTACACAAAAAACTTGGCTGTGCAAAACTTGGCTGTGCAAAACCCGCACTCTCCGATTTAGCCACCGATTTAGAACAAAGACGTCCTAGCTCCAGTGCTGCCAACGGATGAAATAGCAATCCGCCAGATAATGTTCCTCAAGTGATGAGTTAATCCCTCATTTTACAAGTTTAATACGAGGTACACAGGTGTCCTCACCTCAACTCATCTCACTGAGCCCCCTGGCTCAGTGAGATGAGTTGAGGTGAGGACACCTGTGTACCTCGTATTAAACTTGTAAGGAGTAGGCGTTTTTTTTCTTTTGTGTCACTTTGGAAACCCCTCATAAAACATAAGTGATTATTTTACTTATTTCTCACTATTCCAAAATGAAAAATAAACCAAAATCTTATGCATTCGAATGTTGGAAGTTCCATGTGTGTATCGTAGAAGTGTATTGTGATTCGAGAGCATAAAAACAATAAACAAAACTTGAAAGTAAAGGTTAATTTACGGGAAAACTGTGCTTAAGACAAGAGTTTAAGCATTTCAATTAACGAAACACGTTGTGGGAAGATGTTTTAGGGTGTTGACAAGCGCAGGAACTATATCCATAAATTAGTATGTTTCGTATTTAGGAAAATCCTATGGCATTTTACAATGAGTCAATATAGGCAAATTTATGCACAGGCACAGTACGCTCAAGCAAGTACCACGACAGGCAGAGTGCTATACTTTGCCCATGAATTCAAAATTATTTTTAATTTCAATTATGTAGGTATTGGGTAACATAGGTATTGCAATCACAATCAATATATATGTCGTGGCCAGATCGTTAAATTGGCCACTTCATGATATGGCCGGCCATTTCATGAAAAGTGATTTTTTCATGAAATGGCCGATTTTCGTAGGCCAGATCATTGAAATGTCAACGTTTAACGATTTGGCCAAGTAATAGCATGACTATTTCATGAAATGGCCAAATGTTAGCGATCATATCGTTGAACAGTTAAAAATTTATCCGCTAGTGGCGCTGTTGTTGCATTTGTGTTGTGTGTTTTGATTAGTGATGGGTAACTTAGTGATTTCAAAATTGAGGATGAGAGAGGGCCTCATTCTTTAGACATTCACTAATTTAGCAATATTAGCATTTATTGTATAAGTAACATACTTATATTTTCCAATTTAAATAATTAATATTAAAGTACCTACATAGTACGAACATAATTAATGTTAAGTGATTATTTGATGTAAGTAACATTATAATAAATAAAAAAATGCTTAAGTATAATCTTTTTTTATTTCACCTTTATATATCACTCTACATTCATGATTTGGCCAAACGTGGTTGGCCAAATCGTTGAACGTTGTCATTTCAAATACATTTCAACGATCCGGCCAACGAAAATTGGCCATTTCATGAAAAAATCACTTTTCATGAAATGGCCGGCCACATCATGAAATGGCCAATTCAACGATCTGGCCACGACATATATAAAACTCTTCCGTTACTGACTGACTGACTGACAGACAACGCAGAGCCGAAACTACTGGGCGTAGAAAGCTGAAAATTGGCACGTGGGTTCCTTGGGGACTGTAGGGGAGCACTAAGAAAGGATTTCCCGAAATTACCATAGGAACGGGAAAAAATGGGATTTTTGTGTTTATGAGAAATCTGCGCGGGTGAAACAGCGGGGCAGCCTCTAGTTTAAACTAAAACTTATTAAAAATTATTCTCTTTTCTATTTAAACATAACCTTTACAAATAATAAAATCTACCTGCAATATATCAATTTGTAAATTATAATTAGGATCTGAAAACTGTGTTTTATAGTAAATTAAATTATTATTATTATTATTATGTTGCATTATAATATATACTTGTGCATGTCTATAGAAGGCAAAAAAAAACTTATGTAAATAGCTTGTAAGATTAGTCCTGCTGCGGGAAGGTTTGGGCCGGTTTTTGGGTTGAAATGCCTCGCCTCAAAAGAGTGGTCCTCGTGAGGACCTCATTTCCTCAATCCTCATTTTAAATTACTGAGTAACCCATCACTCCTCAAACCACTTACAATAAGATGTCCCTCTCTAAAAACCGCTAAAATTCCCACTAAGATTATAAAACACTAGTGAACTTCGAATCGCCTAACCTTTAACTTTCTTGTGAACGTATTATATACTTATAAACCTTCCTGTTGAATCACTCTATCCATTAAAAAAAACCGAATCAAAATCCGTTACATAGTTTTAAAAATATAAGCATACATAGGGACAGACGCGGGAAGCGACTTTGTTTTATACTATGTATTGATGATGATTAATAACTTTGTTTGTTTTATTAACTTAAGGGTAGGCAACAAAAGCGTATTTTTTTTTTATTACTACCACTGCTGTTCATCGATATATCGACATCGATAAATAGCGGTTATTTAAGCACTACTATCGACTACGTACATCACTACGTAGGTGTCAGTGATCAGAGAGAAGGTAAATGCCAGTGATGACAATAAACGCTTGAAATAAATTTTGCTCCCTCAAGTAGGCCTAAAGAAACATCTCAGATGTGAAATGAAATGAAAACCTCTCCTTCAGTGTTGTGCCAGGTTGCACATTTTTGATATTTGCCTTTGTTTAGAAGATTTTTTTTTTTTCTCGGGTGGCGCTACTTTAGCTGTGCTATGGCTCTTAACAGTTCTTGGTCTAATTTTTCCGCTAAAAAAATCCACCACTAAGAGCAAAAATTTGCCACTAAAAAGGGGGTTCCAAACCACCAGATTTAGTTGAAAATCCACTAAGGTGGCAACACTGCTCTCCTTGTTTTTGTCGCGGAGTGCTTATGTTCGTGTAGTATATTTTTTTTATCCATAGACAAAAATAAAATTTTACGAGGGTCTGAATGTCTGAATCTAACCCTGCCTGACCATAACCTTATCTGTGCACAACACCCAAAACCTCAACTCACAGATTAAATTTTTATTTTATTCATCTATCTCGTTCGTTCCATTGTATCTCTAGTTGGTCTGTGGTTCCATTCTCTGGCTGGGGCAAAGAGGATTTTCTGCGTTGTTATTGTGAGATTTTTCCTGAGAAACAGAATTATTTTCCTACAACTCTCAGTAAATTCCAGTGTTTTGATGAACAAATGTTATTCTGCAGATAAGACTAAATGTAGAGTCGTTAATGTAAAATATGAACTGGTAGCTGATGAGAAAAACAATGGGTTGAACTTGTGATTGCTATCGGTGTCGGTATAAACTTTGATTGGAGTTTATGTTAATACGAAACTGCCTTTTGTACCAGCTATATCACAATGGAGCTACACGTAACGGGCGCTGTTGTAAACAATATCGAGCATACGGATAACTCTTCTAAATGTAATTTTACGCCATCCAACATTGAGGAACAGTATGCCATGGATCGAATGTCTGAAGAGGAAGTAGACGTCGTCCCACAAAAGTCTACGAAACATTCATCCAAAAAGCAATCAAAAAGACGAAAAAAGAGTGCCAGTCATTCTAGGCCACTACCTAGAATAATAGTCAAGCCCCTGCCTCCTCCTCCTCCCCCCGAGCACCGAGAATGGACAGCAGCCATGCACTATGAGACTACCACAAGCAGCAGTCGACCTACCACTATGCGAGAAGTGCTTGCTAGTATACCAGGGTTTTGTATGAAGCCTAGGAAGCGGAGTGGCAAAAAACTATCAACAGCTGCTCAGCTACAGCAAACAAAAGAAGGCTGTATAGACTTAGAAACACCTGACTCAATTTTAGTAAATACAAATATTAGGAATCTTCTAAACAAGCATACCTTCTCACTGCTTCCACCTCTATACCAGTATAAACTGGGGCAGCTCTTGCCCAGTGTGGACTGGCCAAGTCCATCAGGTCGATTAATTTCTTCTAGTCTTAACAACGAATTTTTTGCAAGAGCTTGTCTAGAATGGCAAGATTGTCTTTCTGGTGGAGAATTCACTCCTGAAAATCAACAAAAGATGAAAACTGAAGCTGAAAAGGAGAAAAGTAAAATAGACCCTTGGAAATTAAAACATTTTGAACCATTTTGGGGAGAAAAGAGTAGGAAAGATAAATCATCCCTGAGCATACATTCTGAAAGACCATCACTGAAAACAACAATAAAACTCAGACCAACTGCCTCAATCACGAGTAGCAGCACAGTCCCCAAAGTAAAGAAAAGCAAATCAAGTAACAGCAAAAGACTGCGGTCAATGGGTGCTGTGACACGTTCCTCAACAAAGACAGATGAAGACCTAGATGAACATGTGCCCTTGAATTCAAAGTTGGCACCTCCAGTGCCTGATCTACTTCCATTAAAAAATATGAAATCTCATGGCAGGGGTTATGTTGAGTGCCAAGTAGACTTTAGTTTTTCTGATTCTTCATCAGTCAATAGGTTGGATGAGTCTGTATCAACCACTCCAGTTGACCCACTGCTGTTGCCCGAGGGTGACTCAGACGAGGGTGATACAAAAGAAGAGCTAGATATAACACTAGTAACAATAGAAGACAATATAAAAGAATGTAATGATGAGGAAGATGAAGAGAAGGACAAAAGTAATTATATTATTCAGGAAGCTACAAAGAGATTAAGTGATGACTCTGATATAAATGTTATGATAAAGAAGAGTAGATTTGAAAATGATTGCATGGAGGACGACAAAACACTTGAAGATGACTGCAGGTATCCAAATTGTGAAGAGTCCCCTAGTAACACTGGCTCTGATGTGGATAATATTTATGTGATAGATCAGGGTGCCCAGAATGACGAGACCTTTAATTTGTCAGAGAATGATGCTGAACCTGCTGACACCAACAGTGAAGACAGCAAGCCTGCTAACTATGCATTTGAGTATGATGAACAGAGTGTATCCTCTCTGTCAAGCCTGAAGCTTGAAAATGTATCTGGTAATGAAGCTGTGCCAGACACCAATAATCCTGCTGAGCCAGAAGAGTTGAAGACTATTGATGAAACTGATGCAACAAAAGCTGTAAATGCAAAGCTTGATAACTTACCACACATTTATGAAGAGTCTTATGAGAAAGTAGAGAATTTAGAAACAAATAGCTACAGTGTGGAATCAATAGATGAAACAAAAATTGTTCTATCAATTTCCAATAACATAGACAGTTACCAAAATGATGTGGTTCATCAGAGTGTGGAAATAGAACCCCACAATAACCCTTCAGATAATGAGGCTCAAGGAATAAAAGTTCAAGAGCATTTTGATAAACTAGAGGGAAGGGCACAGGAAAACATTGTTCAGAATTATTATGATGAGCATTTCAAGGATGCAGAGACTTTTATTATGGAAACTGGAGGTTTATCCATGTTATCTTCTCGTAAGTATTTGGTTGACTAGAACATGAGATTTTTATTTAAAAAACACTAATGTTTACTACTAACAATATGTTTGTTTGTATTTTAGAGAGTGAAGATATCAAATACATGCCACAAAATCTGATGGAAATATCATCTTTCATGAGTGAAACAAGTAAGTAACATATTTTATCAAATGGCAAAACAAACCTGTAACAAAATCAAATCATCATTAAAATTTACCCATGAGAATATAATAAAAAATAAAAAATCAACTAAACTTTGTAATGTTATAGAATACAAGAGGCTGCCCCGCGGTTTTACCCACGCAGATTTCTCTCAATTTTTTTCCCATTCCCATGGGAATTTCGGGAAATTATTCCTTAGTGCTCCCCTACACTCCCCAAGGAACCCACATGTATAATTTCAGCCCGCTACCTCCAGTAGTTTCGGCTCTGCCTCGTCTGTCACTCAGTCAGTCAGTAACAAAAGAGTCTTATATATGTATACTAGAGGTTGCCCTACGGTTTCACTCGCGCAGATTTCTCATAAACTCAAAAATCCAAGTTTTTTTCTGTTCCCATAGGAATTTCGGGAAATCCTTTCTTAGTGCTCATCTAAAGGAACCTACATGCAAAATTTCAGCCCGCTACGCCCAGTAGTTTCGGGTGTGCGTTGTCTGTCGGTCAGTCAGTCAGTAACGGAAGAGTTTTATATTTATGTATGTATACTGATGATAGAAATAGAAAATGTTTATTGCCAAACAGTGACATACCATTACAAAAATACACAAATGTGTTATTATCATTATTATTATACATATGGTATCAATATATATATACTGACTGACTGACTGACTGACAGACAACGCAGAGCCGAAACTACTGGGCGTAGAAAGCTGAAAATTGGCACGTGGGTTCCTTGGGGAGTGTAGGTGAGCACTAAGAAAGGATTTCCCAAAATTCCCATGGGAACGGGAAAAAACTCTATTTTTGTGTTTGTGAGAAATCTGCACGAGTGAAACCGCGGGGTATGGTACATTTTGTTGTTTTCATGTCTGATTCAGTTATAAAACTACCCTCTTAATTTTTTGCCTAATTCTGCTATTTTGTTTATTAACTGATCAATAATGAATGACTGTGTTAAAAATTAAACAATTACCTACTATTGTTTTAGATGTTACTGCAGTGGTCACGATGCCTTTATCACAAACTTCATCTATTCCTATGTTAGAGGTGCACAACACAACAGTAAGTTTTTAGTGTGTAATTTACAATCCTGAGACTTATTCACCTGGGAGCCAGTTAAAGATTTATAAAAAATATATTAAGAAATTCTAAATTTGCTTACAGATGGTATCATATCCTGACGATTCCACGCAAGATCCAGCAAAACCAAAAAACTCTGCAGTTGCCTGGAAGTCAGAATCTGATTGGCCAACAGAAAATATAGGATCCTTGCAGAACTTTACCAACATTGCAATGGAGCACTCAAAATATGTCAGCGAAGATTCAAAAACTAGTATGGAGGATGGAACAATGAATGATGAGAACTGCATGTACAAGGATGAAAGAGATGCAAACTTCAACATGGAATCTTCTAATTCCTCTGAGAGTTGTCAGTCAATGAAGGAAATGAGTATAAAACAGGAGGATCCCCCGAACTCAATGGGTATGAACCTGGTTATGACAGCCACTTCTTTGCCGCAGGTCAGGCCCGTTGGTTCAAGGAGTAAAGGAAAACAGACAAGAGACTCTAATAGGTTGGTTTAATGACTGCTTATGGATTATTTTTGTTTATTCTAAATGCTGTATATGTCGTAGGAAGATTTGTTAATTAGGTTTTTTTCAAAAAAACAACGGATTTTGCGAAAATCCGTATAATTTGATATAACGATTTATTTTTTCCAATCATCCTGACATCAGGAGCCAATCAGAGTTAAGGAAGGTTTCAAATTTTTCAATTATACTAGGTTTTTTATTGCAAAAAAAACTACTTTTTGTCAGGACGATTAAAAAAATAAGTAATACTATTATCAAATTATCCCTGATTTCGCAAAATCCATAGTTTTTTTTTGCAAAAAAACTAATTTTCAAATCTTCCTACGACGTATACATTGCAATTAATTTATGTCCAAAAGTCTGTATACAAACCCTTTTCACAGAACACGAACATCAAACAAGACTCCGCCTGGCGCTGTGAACCTTGAAAGAAGCTACCAGATCTGCCAGGCAGTCATACAAAATAGCCCAAACAGGTAACATTAAACTTAGAAAGCAATGCAAGCAAGATTTTTATTATTCTGAGGACTACTTAAATACATAAGATAATACAATAAAGATTAAAATCTCAAAATTAAATTTACTATTTAAAAATTTGGTCACCAAAGGTCGCCTTTTGTTAACTTGGCATTGTTATTTATCACTGTGGGTTTTGGTGCTCTGTAGAGCTCATTTCATATCCCTAGCGGCATAAAGTTAAGTTAATATTGCAGGTATTAATTAACTTAATATTGTGGCGTGTAAAGTATCGCATTGTCGCCTACTAGGCCGGGTGGGTACTCATTAGCGCGCTGTATGTAACCCCATAACGTGATACAGTACACAGTACGAGTTTATAGTGTGTACGGTACGCTCTATACTGTTTAGTAAACGTCGACTCGCTGCAAACCGCACGCGTGTCGTTCGCAGCAGGTTAGCGAATCACGTACACACTGTTTTTTTTTCAGGTGCATGTAAAAAAACCTAATTATCAAATCTTCCTACACATGCGACGGTTCCGGTTACAGCTCGTTAATGAGTACTCGGCAAGAGAGGTCGAACAATTTCATAGAAATGTAAAATCAATATATATAAAACTCTTCCGTTACTGACTGACTGAGTGAGTGTCTGACTGACTGACAGACAACGCAGAGCCGAAACTACTGGGCGTAGAAAGCTGAAAATTGGCACGTGCATTCCTTGGGGAGTGTAGGTGAGCACTAAGAAGGGATTTCCC
>CATOPS010000003.1:0-38114 GCA_951802225.1 Euspilapteryx auroguttella | reverse complement strand
AGCTCAATTTAACTCGAGATAATTCAAGATTAGTTAAGATAAGACTCGGCTGTATGGACTATGTTCCTTTGTCTGCCCTGATTGGGTAAATAAAAAAAAAACAAAAAAAAAAATATCTACTGAAGACTACTACTCAGAAATAAACTACTGAAGAATTGGCTGTATAAACTACGTTCCTTTGCCTGCCCAGAATGGTGATAAAAAAATCTTTATTATACAGAAATAAACTACTGAAGACTTGGCTGTATGGACTGAGTTCCTTTGCCTGCCCAGAATGGGCGAATTATTTTATATAAAAAAATGACCAACGATCAAACAAAGTAAACAATGGTAAAAAATATGCACCTTGGGTTACATTATTGGAGTTTAAGTAAGGATCCCTAATTTTTTTGAAGTTCTAATATAGCCTATGACACTCGGGGATAGTGTAGCTTTCCAACAGTGAAAGAATTTTTCGAATCGGTTCAGTAGATCCAGAGCCTATTCGTTACAAACAAACAAACAAACAAACAAACAAATCTTTCCTCTTTATAATATTGGTATAGATAATAAAGTTTTTTTTTATCACCCATTCTGGGCAGGCAAAGGAACGTAGTTTATACAGCCAATTCTTCAGTAGTTTATTTCTGAGTAGTAGTCTTCAGTAGATATATTTTTTTTGTTTTTTTTTATTTACCCAATCAGGGCAGACAAAGGAACATAGTCCATACAGCCAAGTCTTATCTTAACTAATCTTGAATTATCTCGAGTTAAATTAAGCTACATTAAGTTATCTTGACATATATTGACTTAACTTACCTATCAATCTTAACTCATCTAAATTTATCTTAGCTTATCTTCGCCTTTCTTAACAATCTTAACTTATCTTCGCTTTTCTTAACTTAACCTATCTTAACTTATCTTCGCTTTTCTTAACTCATCTTATCTTAATTTATCTTAGCTTATCTTCGCTTTTCTTAACCTATCTTAACTTATCTTATCTTCGCTTTTCTTATCTAAACTCATTTTAACTCATCTTAACTTATCTTAACTTATCTTATCTTCGCTTTTCTTATCTTAACTCTTCTTAACTCATCTTAAATAATCTTAACTCATCTTAACTCATCTTAACTCATCTTAACTCATCTTAACTCATCTCAACTCATCTTAATTCATCTTAACTCATCTTAACTCATCTTAACTCATTTTAACTCATCTTAACTCATCTTAACTCATCTTAACTTATCTTATCTTCGCTTTTCTTAACTTATCTTCGATTTTCTTAACTTATCTTATCTTCGCTTTTCTTATCTTAACTTATCTTAACTCATCTTTACTCATCTTAACTCATCTTAACTCATATCTCCTCTGAGGAGAGCAGACTGCTCGCGGCAGAGAACGCTCACCTCAAGGGATAGGCGAAGGCAGCCCGGAGGAGGCGAGGAGCCTCCATGGAGAAATGGCCCTCCTCCGAAGGGTGATGGAGGAGCTCCGGACGATTGCTCGGTCTGGAGCCCCCTCTGCCCTCAACTTGGAGGAGGTCAAACGCGACATGATGGTCCAGTTTGGGACCATGTTGAACGCGCGACTGGAGGCCCTGGACGAGCGCCTCCTCCCGGCCCAGCGACCTCGGCCGTCCTTGGCGGCAGACAGAGCCCCCTCGGCTCCAGTGCCTCGAGCGGCCCCGGCCACTCGAGCTACCCCGGCGCCCAGAGCGGCTCCAGCCCCAAAGACCCGAGCGCCAGCCTACCGCCTGGCAACCAGAGGCGGGCACTTCTTCTGCCCCCCACGTCCCTCTTCCCACTGGTCCGGCCAATGATGACGGCTGGACCCTGGTGACGGGGGCCGGAAGGGGCAAAAAGAAGAAGAGGAAGAGGAACAGGGACAAGGAGCGGGCTGCTCCAGTCCCGGCTGCCCCTACTCCAGGGCCGAAGCAGACGGCCTTGGAAAAGTCCAAGGCAGCAGCCAAGAAGCTGCGCACTCCCCGCACTGCGGCGGTGGTGGTCAGCCTTGGCCCGGTGGCTGTGCAGGGAGGTCTCACCTATGCTCAGGTGATCTCCGCTGCAAAAGGGAGTCTCGACCTGGCAGGTCTGGGCATCGACAGCATCCGCTTCCGTGCGGCTGCAACCGGTGCCCGCCTGCTAGAGATCTCCGGGCCTCCAGAAGAAGCCAGGGCCAAGGCAGACGCCTTAGCCCAGAAACTAAGGGAGGTGTTGCCCAAAGACACGGTGAGGGTCTCCAGACCCATGAGGGGGGTGGGGCGCATCGTTAACGAGAGGGGCCTCGGCGCAGTGTGGGTACGCTGCCCAACAGATGTGGCGCGGACGATCGCACTCGCCGGAAAACTCAAGCTCGGATGGAGCATTGTCCGGTCTAGGCTCCTCCCGCGGCGTACGAGGCGCTGCTTCCGGTGTCTGGAGACGGGGCACCTCCGGGCAGACTGCACCTCGCAGAACGACCGCAGTGGCCTCTGCTACACTGCTGCGGTCGACCAGGGCACATTGCCGGAAACTGCGAGGCTGAGGTGAGCTGCCCGCTCCGCCAGTCTCTGCTCCGCTCTGCCAGCGGCCAGCTTGCCTCACACAGTCTGGGCAGCTGCGGCAAGACCAGCCAAGGGGCCAAAGGAAAGGGGAAGGGAAAAGGAAAGGGGAAGGGGCCCGGTGCTCCCCCTAGGCCTGCCACCGCCGATAGCCAATTCGCGGTGGCCATTGATGTCGTTTCGCCTCAGGACCAGTAATGGCCACCCGGATCCTGCAGGCAAACTTGAACCACTGCGCCATAGCCATGGACCTGTTCATGAAGAGTCCTGGCGCAGTGGCTAATTCACGTCGCAGTGGTGGCAGAGCCCTACTATTTCGGAGGATTTGTGCCCAACGGATGGATCTCGGACCGCTCAGGCCTCGCAGCCATAGCCGTCCGTCCCTCCGCGGACCACGTGCTCCGGCCGGAGAGTATAACGCGGGGAGAGGGTTTCGTGTCCAGCATGCTGGGGGAGATGCTGTTACTCAGCGCGTACTTCTCCCCTAGCCGCCCATTGCGGCACTCAGAGGCAGAGTTGGCAGCGACGGCAGCGGTTCGTTGAAGCCGGAGGCGTTGGAGATTCGGCTCCGCAGCCTGTTCTCCACCTGTATGGAACAAGGTGTGTTCCCTCTGCAGTGGAAAACGGGCAAGCTGTTCCTTATCAGAAAAGAGGGCCGGCTCGCCGACTCTGTCGCTCCGTCAGATTTCCGGCCTATCGTCCTTTTGGACGAGGCGGGCAAGCTGCTCGAGGGAGTCATAGCTGCCCGCATCAACCGACATCTTCAGTCTGTTGGGCCGAAATACAGGAGTGGGTCTTCGTCTTTATTAGGCAGCTCAGCGACGATATTTCGTCGATCTGATCGGGCTGTATTTTTGTGTCCAGCCAAAACAACATATGACTAAATTGTCTACCCCGTGCGAAGCCGGGACGGGCTGCTAGTAATTAATAAATTACAAATTTGACATCGCACTCTATCGTTTTGCTAGAATGGTAAATGTAAATTATTGAACATCTTCATAGAATTTTATTTTTATTTCATTTAAGTAGTTGTAAATTATTTTAATATGTAGATAAATTAAATTAAATAACTTCATTTGACAATGTGACACTCTTAAGACCAATTACATATCTATATCAGACATAAAAATTGACTTCCATAATTAACTAATAAAGTAGACAATATTTAGATTATAAGTTAAGACACTGAAATTCGATCTTCTAATTTTATTATAGTAATTAAGAACTGTAATTCAAAATACTTACACAAGAAAAAAAAAAAAGAAAAAAGAAAATTGACAAAAGAGAATTACACAAAATAAGTATTAAAAAAAATAAAAAAGAACAAAGGAAAAGAAATGAGATAAAAAAAAAAGAAAGCACAAAAGTTTGAGAAAAATAAATTGAAGTGTAAGTTTAATAATTAGAGAGTAGATTAAGAATTTGCATGTTAAAATAAATGTTGTATAATTTAAAAAAATTTTTGAAAAGGGCTCCGATTACGTCGGAGGTAGAGTAAGGAACTGTATAAAAAAAAAAAAAAACCTAACCTAACCTAACCTAACCCAACCTAACCTAACATAACCTTTTTTTTTTTTAAGGCGGGGAAACTCCTAACGAGTAAGTCCTAACCTAGTTATGTGGGGTTCGCACCCACTAAAACCCCGCCGGTGTCCATCTCGGCTGTTGGCAAGGGGGTCACGGGTGATCTTTCGATCGTTATGTTCAACTCCGCGACCCCCTCCAGCACTGGCTGTAAGCCTCTTCACGGGGGGACAAGTTGTGGTAGTCCCCCCTGAGCGCGGATGGCTCTTCCTACGCTTGACGGCGGAATCGGGACACCGCGTTCCGCCGTCTCATTCGTCTCATCCGTTCATGACTACACGAGGCCCCCGCCTCGTGCACCCAACGACCCCGGGGTCCCCTCTTAGTCGCCTCTTACGACAGGCAGGGGATACCTCAGTCCTATTCTTCGGCCCGGTACTGCAGGGCGTAACCTTACCTAACCTAACCTTTTTTTTTTTTTTTTTTTTTTTTTTTTTTTAAGGCGGGGAAACTCCTAACGAGTACCCTGCAGCCCCGGGGGGAGCCGCAGGGTTATGTGGGGTTCGCACCCACTAAAACCCCGCCGGTGTCCTTCTCGGCTGATAACAGGAGGGTCACGGGAAAGCCAGAACTTAGGAATTCTCCGCGACCCCCCCCAGCATCGGCTGTGTAGCCTCTTCACGGGGGGACAGTTGGTGGTAGTCCCCCCTGAGCGCGGATGGCTCTTCCTACGCTCGACGGCGGAAACGGGACACCCGCGTTCCACCGTCCTTCTCGGGGCCGTTATATGACTACACGAGGCCCCCGCCTCGTGCACCCAACGACCCCGGGGTCCCCTCTTAGTCGCCTCTTACGACAGGCAGGGGATACCTCAGTCCTATTCTTCAGCCCGGTACTGCAGGGCGTGCGGCGGCGCTTCAAGGTCTCGCGCCGCCGCGGCGACGAACTCGCCGTCTGGCCGGGTTCGCCGCCTCCCTCTCGCGTTCGGCCGCCTCCTTGGCGAGCATGACTGCTTCGCAGAAGGAGACGACCGCCGCCCAGGCCTCTCTGCCGCCGACCATAGTTCGCACCACGGCCGGCAGGGAGAGGTCCTGCCCGATGGTGGCCCTGAGGGCCGCCCTTTCAGTCGCCCAGGCTGGGCACACCTCCAAGGTGTGCTGGGCCGTATCTTCAGGGCAGTCACAGTGGTGGCATCGAGGGGACTGCTCGCGCCCCAGCATAGCAAGGTAGCTCCCGAAGCAACCATGCCCCGAGAGCACCTGCGTTAGCCGGAAGCTGAGAGCCCCGTGATGCCGATGCAACCACTGTGGCAGGACGGGGAGGATCGCCTCCACCGTCCTGTGCCCCGCGCTCGGCCTCTCCAGCCTGAGCGCCCAAACTTCTTCTGCAGCGGCGTCGGCCTCCTGCCGGCGAGCTGCTATTTCGCGCGGAGTGGGCCAGTGATCCCTCGCACGCGCCTCCTCGCGCCAGTGGAAGATATCCGCGAGGGCCCTCGCGTCAAGGTCCCACGGCAAACTCCGCGCCAGCACGCACGCCGCCTCGCGGGAGATCGTGCGATATCCACGCGCTACCCGGACAGCCATCGTTCTCTGGGCTCTGCCCAGCAACACCTCAATGTGGCTGTCCAGTGTAGGCGCCCAGATCGGGGCGCCGTACATCGCGATGGACCGCACGATCCCCGCATAGAGCTGCCGGCAAAAGGCCGCTGGCCCTCCAAGGTTTGGCAGCAGCCTGCTCAGCGCTGCTGCCGCCACAAGCAATCTTGGTCCCAGGCGCTCAAAGTGAGCGTGGAATGTCCACCTGCCGTCAAGGACCAACCCCAGGTATTTCAGGGTCGACTCGACGGCAATGGTCTCCCCGCCCACAATGAGGGGTGTGTTCGCCGGGGGAGGATTTCTCGCCCCGTGAAACCACACCGCCTGGGACTTTTGGAGGGCCACCTCAAGGCCCACCATTCGGATTCTGCGCACCACGTGCGCGACACCTGCAGTGGCGATTATCGCTGTCTCCCTGTAATCGTAACCTCGAGTCGTCACCAGGGTGTCATCTGCATAGCAGGTTAGCTGGACACCCGGGAGGTTGGATCCGCGCAGCACCCAGTCATAGCCAAGGTTCCACAGAAGGGGGCCGAGGACGGACCCCTGTGGAACCCCGCAAGACATCGCCCGCCGGACCCAACCCTCTCGGCCAGGGTACGAGATGTACCTGTCCGAGAGGTACGACTCGAGGACGAGCCGCAAGTAGGGAGGCACCCGATGATATATCAGGGCCTCCCTGATACAGGACCAGGGCAGGGTATTGAAGGCGTTGGCGATGTCCAACGACACCGCCAGCACCACCCCGCCCCCAGCAATCGCCTCATCCGCGATGTCGCGCACGCGCTGCACAGCATGCAGCGTGGAGCGACAGGCGCGGAACCCGAACTGGTTCTCCGACAGATCCGGCCCAACCGACTGAAGATGCCGGTTGATGCGGGCAGCTATCACTCTCTCGAGCAGCTTGCCCGCCTCGTCCAGCAGAACGATCGGCCGGAAGTCTGTCGGAGCGACAGAGTCGGCGAGCCGGCCCTCCTTACGAAGAAGGACCAGCTTGCCCGTCTTCCACTGCGCTGGAAACACTCCTTGTTCCATGCAGGTGGAAAACAGGCTGCGGAGCCGAGCCTCCAACAGCTCTGGCTTCAGAGACAGAAACCAGGCCTTGGCGGGAATGCCATCCAGGCCTGGCGCTGTCTTCTTGCCGCGGAGGCGTTCGACCGCCGCTGCCAACTCTGCCTCAGTCACCTCTGTGGGGACTGACAGTTCGGGTTCTGGACCCGTCACTCCCATCACTGGGGCCCGGTGCTCCCCACGGACGGGGAAAAGGGCCAAGACCACGCTATCTGCCACTTGTGGCTGGAGGCTCTGTGTGAGTGGAGGCTCCCATGGCCGGAGCTTCTTCCGAGCCACTTTGTACGGGCGCCCCCAAGGATCCTCGTTCAGAGTCTCCAACAACTCGTTCCTTGCGTTGGCCTTGGCCTGCAGGATTGCCACCTTGAGAACTCGCTTGTTCTCCCGGTGCACGCCGTGGAGACGGACTTCTTCGTCTTCGTCTCTGTTTCGGCGTCGGCGCTGCCGGGTGTACCGGCGCCACGAAGCTACACAAGCTCTGTGCAGCTGCGTGAGCTCGTCGTTCCACCAGTACACCTGTCGCCTGGGGCGGAGCGTCCTCACGCGAGGCATGGCGGTATCACATACGCTGCTCATGGCCTCGCGGAACCACTCCACCTCGTCCTTGATCTCAGCAGCGCCGTCAGGCACCGGGATCCAAGACTGCACCAAGGCGGCCTCCTGCAACAGTTCCCCGTCCATCTTTTTGATGGCCCATCTCGGACCGCTCGCAACCGGGGCAGCGGCGAGTGCTGCGGAGAGGTCGTACCGGATGTATTTATGGTCCGAGTACGTTTCCACCTCCGACATCACTCGCCAACCCGTGACCTGCGGCAGCAAAGCCGGACTTGCGAACGTCAAGTCGACGATCGAAGACCCGTTATGCCGCACGCAGGTCGGTTCTGTGCCCCGGTTGATCACCGCGAGCCCTGCAGCCGTAGCCCACTCCATCACCTCCCTGCCGCGCACGTCGGTAATCGAGGACCCCCACGCAGCACTCTTGGCGTTTAGGTCCCCAGCGACCAGCACGCGGCGGGCGGCGCTCCGCAGGACCAGTGCCTCTAGTTCCGCGAGAAAGGGTTCGAAGTCGCTCTGCGGAGCGTTGGGGGAGAAGTAGACGCTGACGAGCAGCATCTCCCCCAGAGTGCAGGCAACGAATCCCTCTCCTCGCGTCACGTTCTCCGGCCTGAGAACGTGGTCTGCGGAGGGGCGGACGAATATGGCCGCACGGCCTGAGCGGTCCGAGATCCAGCCATCTGGGATAAATAGCGGCTCTGCCACCACCGCGACGTGTATGGACCACCGCGCCAGGGCTTGCATGAAGAGGTCATGTGCTATGGCGCAGTGGTTCAGGTTCGCCTGGAGCACGCGAGTGGCCATTATTGATGTGGCGGTGGTGCCACATCCATGGCCACCGCGGACTCACTGTCGGCGGTGGCAGGCCGAGGGGGAGCACCGGGCCCCTTCCCCCTTCCTTTTTTCTTCTTTCCGGCTTTGCAACTGCCGCTGCCGAGACTGTGCGAGGCAAGCGAGCCGCTCGCCTGGCAGAGCGGGCAGCTCACCTCGTTCTCGCAGTTGCGGGCAATGTGCCCAGCACTTCCGCAGCGGTAGCAGAGCCCGCTGCGGTCAGTCTCGGAGCGGCAGTCCACTCGTAGGTGCCCGGTCTCCAGACACCTGAAGCAGCGCCGGACTCTCTTCGGGAGGAGCCTAGCTCGGACGATGCACCATCCGAGCTTCATCTTCCCGGCCAGTGCGATCTTCCGCGCCGCCTCCACCGGGCAGCGGATCCACACTGACCCGAGGCCCCTCTCGAAGGTGATGCGCCCCACCTGTACGTCTTCGACCCTGCATCCACCGTTGGCCGCGACTGCGGCCGCAGCGTCAGCAGGGGTTACCGAGTCGTCCAGGTCCATGAGGCGCATCTCCGCGCTGCTCTGGGGTCTGGAGACCTTGACATCGTCGTCGGGGAGTACCTCCCGGAGTCTCTGTGCCAAGGCGTCAGCCTTGGCCTTTGCCTCCTCTGCAGGCCCGGAGATCTCCAGGAGTCGGGCACCGGTTGCGGCCGGACGGAATCGGACGCTGTCGATGCCCAACTCCGCGAGGTTGAGCCTACCCTTGGCAGAGGAGATGACCTGTGCATAGGTCATGCCCCTCTGCAGGGCCTCCGGGCCAAGGCTGAGCGCCACCGCCGCAGTGCGGGGGGTGCGCAGCTTTTTGGCTGCCGCCTTGGATTTCTCCAAGGCCGTCTGCTTCGACCTTGGAGTAACAGTGGCCGGGACAGGAGCAGCCCGCTCCTTGTCCCGGTTCCTCTTCTTTTTTTTCTTTTTCTTGCCCCCCTTCCCGCGCCTCGTGACCACAGTCCAGCCTTCCTCGTCGGCTGGACCTGTAGTTGGAGGGGGAATATGGGGGGCGGAAGAAGAGCCCGCCGTGGGTTGCCAGGCGGGCGCTCTGGGACCCGGGGCTGGGTCCGCTCGGGACGCCTGGGCCGCTCGAGAGGCCGGGGCCGTTCGAGGGGCTACTGGGGCCTTCTTAGGGGCTTTGGGTGCTCCAGGGGCCGCTGGGGCCGCTCGAGGCGCCGGAATCGCCCGGGGGGCAGGAGCCACTCGGGAGGCTGGGGCTGCTCGAGGAGCTGGACCCATAGGGGCCCTGTCCACGGCCAGAGGAGGCCGAGGGCGCTGGGCCGGCAGAAGGCGCTCGTCCAGCGCCTCCAGACGCGCGTTCATCATGGTCCCGACCTGGATCATGATGGCGCGCGTCACCTCCTCCATGTTCATTGAGGGAACCCCGGCTCGGAGCTCCTCGATCTCCCTGCGGAGGAGGGCCACCTCGGCGATGACACTCCTTTTCTCTTCTCGAGCCGCCGTCAGCTCTCCTCTGAGGCGAGTATTAGCTGCATGGAGCAGCCTATTCTCCTCAGAGGAGGTCCTCTTGGTCAGCTCCTCAGCCCTCCGGAGGATGTTGGCCGAGGCGTTCTTGAGGGCCTTGGAACAGGTGCCCTTAAGGTTCCCCGATTTGGCCGCAACGTCCCTGACCACCGCAATGTCCTCCTGGATCCTTGCCCGGAGGTCTTCGGTGGTCTGCCCCTCCAAGTCGTCGAGGTCCCCCACTACTCGAGGGCGCTGCGAGTTGTACCGCTCGCAGCGCTCCTCGATATCGGCCGACGTCTCGCGCCGCCGGAACTGCTCGAGGGCTTTGGCTTTTTCAGCTGCTCTTGCCTCCTCGAGCAGCTTCTTGGCCTCCGCACGAGCGCGGCCGACGCCAATAGCCTTCCCTGTAGTGGGGGGCCTCCCCCGGCCCCGTTTCGGCGGGCAGGTAAGGCCCAAGCCCACCACCTGGTCGCCCGACCCCGAGCCGGAGTCGGACTCTGAAGTCCGCTTCCGGCTCAGAGACCGGCCGCGGGATTCCGTGGATCCGACGGTCGCCATCGAGGCGACGGAACCGCTGGATCCACTTCTTCTCCTCGGGGAGATCCGTATATTGGGATACGGCTCCCCATCTTTAGTGGGGGCACGCTGTAAGGCGCGCCCCGTCGGCCTCGGACTGTCGGACCCACTAAGGGTCACAACAGACGCCAGCTCCTCCTCACTATCTCCGCCAGGTTGACCGCTAGGGTCAGCCTGGCCTGCCTCTTCTTGGGTTTTATTTTTAGTAGTAAGTTTTTCCATTTTTAGTCCCACGAGTATGTGACATTTTAGACAAGAACCCTCAATCTCCCGGGGGTTCGGGCTTCCCCCGGGGTGGCCGCTAGGGACAGGTGTACCCTCCTGCCGCTCTTTCGAGCATCCACACGCCGCGCGAGGCCCCGTAGGGCGCCCCAGCGTGTGGAGTTGGGGATTTTTATAGAGGTTGTCTCCTCGCGGTCCGGCCAATTAAGGCAAGACCCTCGGTTCTGGAGAAGCCGCGAGACGTGACCACGACACTTCCTACCAGAATTACGAGTTGCGGACGGGGGCGTGAGAAACGAGATGTTTCCCACGCCTGCTCGACGGCAGTGTAAGTGCACGCCGAGCCCATCCCGACTCGTCCGGAGACTCTCTCTGATAGCAGCAGAGAGAGCCCGGAGAGTCTTGTCCCCGGAGATAGGGCCTCCAGGGACAACTTCCACCTCTGTCGTCAGATTGTTAGCCACCGGACGATCACACCAAACGGGAAACGAAAAGTGTGATCGTCCGCTGTTGCCCGGGGTGCACCACGTGGAGGTCAATCTGAACCGCACCCCTACCTAACCTAACCTAACGTAACCTAACCTAACCTTACCTAACCCAACCTAACCTAACCTTACCTTACCTAACCTAACCTAACCTTTTTTTTTTTTTTTTTTTTTATTTTTTTTTTTTTTTTAGGCGGGGAAACTCCTAACGAGTACCCTGCAGCCCCGGGGGGAGCCGCAGGGTTATGTGGGGTTCGCACCCACTAAAACCCCGCCGGTGTCCTCCTCGGCTGTTAGCAAGGGGGTCACGGGTGATCTTTCGATCTTTATGTTCAACTCCGCGACCCCCTCCAGCATCGGCTGTGAAGCCTCTTCGCGGGGGGACAGGTGGTAATAGTCCCCCCTGAGCGCGGATGGCTCTTCCTACGCCCGACGACGGAACTGGACACCTCGTTCCGTCGTCCTTCTCGGGGCCGTTATATGACTACACGAGGCCCCCGCCTCGTGCACCCAACGACCCCGGGGTCCTGCAGCGGTGCTGCAGGGCGGATTGGGGGGCTTGTCGGCCCCGACACGGTGTATGGCTGGTCACCGTGGTGGGACCGAGGCCCCGCCCGCTCTCCTCCTCGACCGCCCCATCCGGCAGTCGAGCGGGAGCAGGGCTTGTCACTCCCCCCACGGTGGTCAGTAACACCGTGGTGGCAGTTGCAAGTCCCCGCTCCTTCCTCCTCGACCGCCAGGTGCTATCAGCCGTTCCACCTTGGCCGCAGCACCCAGCGATCGTGTGTGACAGTGCCCTAGGTAGGACACTGCCACCCTCTCCTACGGGGCATTGTGAGCGCCCCATCGGCACGCCCATTGCGGCAGCGACGGCGACATCAAGCCGACCGCAAAGCGTGGAGAAGGACAGCCCGGCATCTACTCCCCTGCGTCTTCAGATCAGCCGGGTGGATCTGTGATCCCAACGGTCGGCGACGTAGTCATCAAGCCGACCGAGGGCAGGCCATTCCCGGCATTTACTAGCGCAGAGTTTCTCATCAGCCGAGCCATCAATCTCCACGTGGACGTGCCATTGGGAGGCTCCCAAGTCCCGCACTCCACCTCGTCGCCATCTGATTCTATCTCCATCACCCTTCATCTCTTCTTCCTCCCCTCTTTTCCTTCCTCGTTCAGCAGGGCTTGTTAGTCCCCCCACGGCGCCGAGGAGTACGCCGTGGTGGAAGTCTCAAGCCCCGCTCGCCTTCTCAACTCACACTATGCTCTCTGATAGCGCAGAGAGCATGTGGAGCGCCACTCCCGCCAGATTATCAGCCACCGGACGATCACACCAAACGGGAAACGAAAAGTGTGATCGTCCGCTGTTGCCCGGGGTGCACCACGTGGAGGTTATCTGGCTAGCACCCCAACCTAACCTAACCTTACCTAACCTAGGTTTGGTTAGTTTTTTGAAAAAAAAATTAAGTTAACTTGTGTTAGGTTACGAGAATTTAGGTTGACTCATGATAGGTTTCGAGAATTTAGGTTGACTTATGTTAGGTTTTGAGAATTAAGGTTGACTTATGTTAGGTTTTCAAATATTAGTCTGTTTGGTACTATAAGGTTTCTAATTACTTAGCGCAGGAAAAAAAATATATTTTTTTTTATACCATTTTGTATACTATTAATGTGTGATTTCAGTGGTTGTTTGTTCAGTGTGCATTGACGAGAGAAACATGATTTGATTTGAAGAGTATGAGCAATAGTGAGGCAATATGCGCGATAAATTTGCGGAAGCGGCACGCATCGATTGCATGCTGTAACTGTGTGTAGCGTTCGCGCCTGGTGGTAGGCCGGGGTATGCTGAGATTCGAGCGTGCAAGTAATTTCTCGTGTTTCGGGCATTTGCACGAGGATGTTTAACTGTTGGGTCGCGGAGTTGAACATAACGATCGAAAGATCACCCGTGACCCCTTTGCCAACAGCCGAGATGGACACCGGCGGGGTCTTAGTGGGTGCGAACCCCACATAACCCTGCAACTCCTCCCGGGGTCGCAGGGTACTCGTTAGGAGTTTCCCCGCCTAAAAAAAAAAAAAGGATGTTTAACTGTTAATTTATTATTGACTGGACTGGTTCACGCGCACTCGCCGTGAGCAGACGTGCGCCTCGCGTTACTCATTTTATTTTTCTGTCGGCTACCGTCGCATCCGAGTTTTTGTTAAAATATTAATTTCGGTTTTTAAGCCTAAAACTAAGTTTTAGTGCTTAAAACGCGTTTATTAGTGGAATAAACATTTTTGCGATAGAGACGCGGTGTTTGTGTATTAAAATAAGTGATTTTTGTAAAAATAAACTGTGAAAGTGACACTTTGTTTGCGAAAGGACGCGTAGTTTCGCCGTTTTTGGGCCTAGACCCTAGGTCTAGTGCTCAAAACGAGCCCCAAGTGCGACATAGACGCTGAGACAGGACTCACAGGTTTTATTTGGATTTTTAAGTGCTTTAGTTTACTGATGTGCGGTACTCTACGTTACGTGTTACGTTTCTAAATTACGTGTATGCGTGGTGGATTTATAAGGATTTTTTGTTGAGCGTTCCTTCAGTGACATTCATATTTATTATAAAATGTTGTCTGGTGAGGGTTTAGAAATTTCTGTTGTAGAGTTCAAAGAACGGGTGGGGGCGTATGCAGAGAGAATGGTGCGGAAGATGAGTAGAGTGGCACTGAGTCAGGAGGAAATGTATGCGTTTGCGACGTACATGGTCAAGGAGATTCGGAGGGTGGGGATAAGGAAACGAAATGAGATATTTGTTATTGATTATGACTTGTTGAGGTTCCTATTATGTGTTCCTTATTGCCTAATGTTTTGTGCCTGTGTGTTGGAGGTAAAGGCAATGATGGGGTCAGGCAGAGGCGTTCCCGCATTTCGGTTCGTGTAGATTAACGATTGTTCTGTCAATGCTGCGACGTTGGGGGGTTCTTTTCGAGGGTGGGCTGCACCCAGGGCTCCTTCAGCAGTGCTAAGTGTGCTGATTAATAAGAGTAAAATGATTGGTTTGTCTACAGGTGCGGGGCCCGGACGCGACGGCGACGGAGCGCCGCCGGAGAGGAGGGTGAGGGAGAGTGAGGCAGGGCCCAGCGGCGGAGGAGCGATGATGACGGCGGCGGCGGCAGCTCCTGAGGATCCCGATTTGGCCGAGATGCTGGTATTCCTGGGGCGGGAGCGGGGGGGGGGGGCTTCAAATATTTAGAGGCAAGGACGCATGGAAGTAGGCTAGTGAACGCTAATTAGAAGTGTCCGGTGTGTTGTACGCCCCGAGACTTTTGACAAGTGCCGGGTGTGCTGTACTCTTTGAGACTTAAAAATTCTCCTGTGGTGTCGAACAATCAAAGTGCCAAGAGTGCGGTACTTGGCGGGACTTAGGCGTTGCAGTACATGGGTGATTTCACCCGTGTGCTGTAATGAAGAGGTCCACGCTGACGCCGAGGTCCCCTCCCCCCTCCGTTGCCGGAGCGCGGGGTAGGTCGCCGCAGCCATCGCCGACTGCCGCATCGCCCGGACGCCTCCCCGCCCCCGCGCCGTCGGCGAGCGCATGAGGGCGCACTGGGTGCAGCCAGATTACGAGGTTAGCCAGTTGCTCATAATAGGCCACGGCTGCTTTAAGGGTAGATTGAACAGGATGCTTCTGTGCGAGACAGCTGCTGAGTGTTACTTTGGTATGACAGACGAATGGAGGGATCATGTGTTGTGGGAGTGCCCTCTGTACGCGGAGGAAAGAGAGGAGATGCTGAGAGCGATAGAACGCCCGGAGCCGGGCCCGGTGTACTTCACTGATCTTGTGAGCTCCGAGGCCAACTTCGGTAGGCTGAGGAGGTTTGCGCGCGTGTGGGGCCAAGAAGAGATCGGCGATGGAGAAGAGGAAAAGAAAACCCGAGCCCCTGCCGACCACACGAACCCAGCAAGCACCACGGACACCAAAGACGACAGCTCAAACGACGACCACAGCAACTACACGGACACCGATTTGATTTGATCTTTTGAAACACGACGACCTGAGCAAGAACACGGATTCTGATAGCCTAATGACACGGATTCATCTGAGATGACTGCACTACGACCATGGCACATACAAGGATACTGAACGACGAGACACTATAACACGACGACCCAGCTTGATACGGACAACGACGGACGAGACCTAAAATGTGACCATGGCTGAACTACGGAAAGAGAGCCGAGAGATTGCAACTTGAGAAGGCATCCTGAGAGACTGGACACGCGCAGAACCAGGTAGATGTTGCGTGTTGCCATGGGTCAGAACGACCAGAGTGGCCAAGGGACATGCGACGGCCGACGAGCGAGCCGATTCGCTGTGAGAGCCGAATGTTGCACCGGTAGTACCAGTCGCCGGTGCAATGCTCCCGCGCATTTAGGTCCCCATAACATGAAGTTGATGGGACCCTGGGAGGAGGTGGGTTATGTTTGTTTATTATTCTGTGTGTATGGTCTTAAAGGTAGCTGATCGCCACTGGTTTAGTAAGTTGATATTCTGGTTCTTTGGTTCGATTTAAGCAAAACATTAGAGTTGGTAGCATTAATTGGATTCTACCCTCAGTTTTGAGGAATAAAATACAAAGTTACGTGTGTGCGTGGTGAATTTATAAGGCTTTTTTGTTGAGCGTTCCTTTAGTGACATTAATATTTATTATAAAATGTTGTCTGGTGAGGGTTTAGAAATTTCTGTTGTGGAGTTCAAAGAACGGGTGGGGGCGTATGCAGAGAGAATGGTGCGCAAGATGAGTAGAGTGGCGCTGAGTCAGGAGGAAATGTATGCGTTTGCGACGTACATGGTCAGGGAGATTCGGAGGGTGGGGACAAGGAAACGAAATGAGATATTTGTTATTGATCATGACTTGTTGAGGTTCCTATTATGTGTTCCTTATTGTCTAATGATTTGTGCCTGTGTGTTGGAGGTGGAGGCAATGATGGGGTCCGGCAGGGGCGTTCCCGCATTTCGGTTCGTGTGGATTAACGATTGTTCTGTCAATGCTGCAACGTTGGGGGGTTCTTTTCGAGGGTGGGCTGCACCCAGGGCTCCTTCAGCAGTGCTATGTGTGCTGATTAATAAGAGTAAAATGATTGGTTTGTCTACAGGTGCGGGGCCCGGCGACGGAGCGCCGCCGGAGAGGAGGGTGAGGGAGAGTGAGGCAGGGCCCAGCGGCGGAGGAGCGATGATGACGGCGGCGGCGGCAGCTCCTGAGGATCCCGATTTGGCCGAGATGCTGGTATTCCTGGGGCGGGAGCGGGGGGGGGGGCTTCAAATATTTAGAGGCAAGGACGCATGGAAGTAGGCTAGTGAACGCTAATTAGAAGTGTCCGGTGTGTTGTACGCCCCGAGACTTTTGACAAGTGCCGGGTGTGCTGTACTCTTTGAGACTTAAAAATTCTCCTGTGGTGTCGAACAATCAAAGTGCCGAGAGTGCGGTACTTGGCGAAACTTGGGCGTTGCAGTACATGGGTGATTTCACCCGTGTGCTGTAATGAAGAGGTCCACGCTGACGCCGAGGTCCCCTCCCCCCTCCATTGCCGGAGCGCGGGGGAGGTCGCCGCAGCCATAGCCGACTGCCGCATCGCCCGGACGCCTCCCCGCCCCCGCGCCGTCGGCGAGCGCATGAGGGCGCACTGGGTGCAGCCAGATTACGAGGTGAGCCAGTTGCTCATAATAGGCCACGGCTGCTTTAAGGGTAGATTGAACAGGATGCTTTTGTGCGAGACAGCTGCTGAGTGTTACTGCGGTATTGCAGACGAATGGAGGGATCATGTGTTGTGGGAGTGCCCTCTGTACGCGGAGGAAAGAGAGGAGATGCTGAGAGCGATAGAACGCCCGGAGCCGGGCCCGGTGTACTTCACCGATCTTGTGAGCTCCGAGGCCAACTTCGGTAGGCTGAGGAGGTTTGCGCGCGTGTGGCACAAGAAGAGATCGGCGATGGAGAAAGAGGAAAAGAAAACCCGAGCCCCTGCCGACCACACGAACCCAGCAAGCACCGCGGACACCGAAAACGACAGCTCAAACGACGACCACAGCAACTACACGGATACCGATTTGATTTGATCTTTTGAACCACGACGACCTGAGCATCTGAGATGACTGCACTACGACCATGGCACATACAAGGATACTGAACGACGAGACTATAACACGACGACCCAGCTTGAACACGGACAACGACGGACGAGACCTAAAATGTGACCATGGCTGAACTACGGAAGGAGAGCCGAGAGATAGCAACTTGAGAAGGCATCCTGAGAGACTGGACACGCGCAGAACCAGGTAGATGTTGCGTGTTGCCATGGGTCAGAACGACCAGAGTGGCCAAGGGGCATGCGACGGCCGACGAGCGAGCCGATTCGCTGTGGGAGCCGAATGTTGCACCGGTAGTACCAGTCGCCGGTGCAATGCTCCCGCGCATTTAGGTCCCCATAACATGAAGTTGATGGGACCCTGGGAGGAGGTGGGTTATGTTCGTTTATTATTCTGTATGGTCTTAAAGGTAGCTGATCGCCACTAGTTTAGTAAGTTGATATTCTGGTTTTTTGGTTCGATTTAAGCAAAACGTTAGAGTTGGTAGCATTAATTGGGTTCTATCCTCAGTTTTTGGAAATAAATACAAAGTTACGTGTGTGCGTGGTGAATTTATAAGGCTTTTTTGTTGAGCGTTCCTTCAGTGACATTGATATTTATTATAAAATGTTGTCTGGTGAGGGTTAAAAAATTTCTGTTGTGGAGTTCAAAGAACGGGTGGGGGCGTATGCAGAGAGAATGGTGCGGAAGATTAGTAGAGTGGCGCTGAGTCAGGAGGAAATGTATGCGTTTGCGACGTACATGGTCAGGGAGATTCGGAGGGTGGGGACAAGGAAACGAAGTGAGATATTTGTTATTGATCATGACTTCCCGCATTTCGCTTCGTGTGGATTAACGATTGTTCTCTCAATGCTGCGACGTTGGGGGGTTTTTTTTGAGGGTGGGCTACACCCAGGGCTCCTTCAGCAGTGCTAAGTGTGCTGATTAATAAGAGTAAAATGATTAGTTTGTCTACAGGTGCGGGGCCCAGCGACGGAGCGCCGCCGGAGAAGAGGGTTAGGGAGAGTGAGGCAGGGCCCAGCGGCGGAGGAGCGTCGACGACGGCGGCGGCGGCAGCTCCTGAGAATCCCGATTTGGCCGAGATGCTGGTCTTCCTGGGGTTTGGCTTCAAATATTTAGAAGCAAGGACGCATGGAAGTAGTCTAGCTCTGCACATAGGGTTTTTCATTTCCATGTATTTTGATTTTTATTAATATGTATAAAGTTCATTGTGTTGCCACCTAAGAGAGATAGCTTGTAAAGTAGAGTTAGTTACCTCTTTTTTTCCATGCTGTAAAATATTGTGAAGGGGAGTTGAGTCATTTGACAGAGGAGGACTCGTTTGGGGGCCTCTCCGGGCGACTATTGTCGTAGGGCAGGCCAAACATTTGTTTGCCTGAGGCAATTGGTGGGCACCCTGAACTACCTCGCCTCTAACATTTATAGGGAGCGGATTAGAGTGGAAAAAACCGTCTCGAATAAGATATGATTTATTTCTCATTAAATACTGGTTACATGCTAGTTGCTAAGTATACTATAATAATATGTAGCTATAATTCTAGTGTGGTACTACACAGTGTAGGATATTTTGTTAAATAAGGTGTCAATAGCGATTAGATTAGATGTAGTCTAATTGACTTTCAGTAAGTGATAATATCTTGTATCCTATGTCGAATAAAGGATTATTTGATTTGATTGATTAGAATTGTTTGTTTTATAGGTATTGATGTATTAAAATTAAATAAATAAGAGTTTTTATATAATTTAACTGCTTTCTTGTCCTGGGGGGCCTTGCATATTGAAACTTTATCTGGGTTATTACTGAAGAATGAGCGGTCTTTGGGCCGCCGCCCCTAGCTACAGAGGCCGCGAAATGGTGACACCAGAAATCAGGTTAAGTGTCAAACCCTATGCGAATCCAGTCAGCCAGGGCGATCAGACTGATCACCGACACTAGCCCCCCACACACCGGCTACACAGTGCCTAGCACTCTCCCAGAGCCATCAAAACTGTCAAAAACGAAAACCTCTCATTGGCTAAGTGGGCTGGCTGTTTGGTTATGTAACTGCGATATCTAGGTGTTTGATTTCAGAATATAAAGAAAACAAGTAGATTTGGAGGCATATATTAAGTAAGTGGATATGGTGAGCTTCGTTTAAGACGCTATATGAGTTTCGAAGGTTTTTTAACTCAATTAATTCTCTTAACATATAGATGGTAAATAAGATAACCTATAGATGGTAAAGATCTGGATTTTTTTTTCATAACGTTTATTTTGAGGATATAACAAAGTTTTTTCTTATAATTTGAGAAACACATGTGGAATTAGCCGGGAACAAGTCCCAATATTTGGGGTGGGGAACATTGTTTATTTAGGATTTTCGTATGTAATCAACTAGCTGTCCGCTCGCAGTGAGTAGACCTAGGTAGCATCGGAGAATGAGTTTTAAAATTGTGGCTTTTGATGTTGCGGGGATTTAATTTTATGATTGAGTGTCCGATGAGGGTGTGTTGTAGTTTAGGTCTTCCTTGTCTCTGGATTTTTTCTCAGGAATTGATGAGGTGGATCTTTTGTGATCGCGTTTCTTTCGCAGTTTCCTTTTGTTTTTCCCTTCTTTATTGTTGTTAGCTTCTTGTATTGCTTTGAAGCAGGTTGTCTGTCGGAGGGCCGATGGGATTGGTTTGGTTGATTTCGTGGTGAGTGGTTGGTTGAGGAGGGCTGGGCTTCGCTGACGGCGTCCGACTTTGATTGATTCTGTCATGATCCGGATGGATTCCAGGTTGCTTTCTGTGATTTCACATGTGATCTGGTGTTGGATTGCGGACATTGCTTGGATTACGTCTTGGCAGAATGATTGTGTTGCAGTATCGGTCGGTGTTCCATTAGAGATTATCATTGACTCGAAGTCGGAGTCGATGTTGCTTAAAGATCCTGAAGATGATGAGGAGTTGCAGTGGTTGTGATTGAAGGTGTCCACATGGTTTGATTTAATTGTTGGGTTGTGATTTTGGTGGTTTTTAAGTGATTTTTAAGATTTCTTGGAGTGCCGGGGGAGCTATTTTGAGCCGGGGTAATCTTTCTTGTTTTAGCTTTATTCGTCTTAGCTGGCGCAAGCATTTAAAAACAATGAGACCCAAGTAGTCCTGAGAGGGGAACCGGTCGAGCAGTCTATGTTTGCTTACAGCGCCAGTGCTGGTTTCGTCCCGATGGATGAGGACGTCACCGAAGAAACCGGAAAGTATAAGTTTAAAACACCACCTGACGACCCAATCGTGGTAGTGAACCAAGATCATGCTAGACAACCAGATTCTCCGTAAAGCGGAAGTCTATTCTACGCCTCAAATGTTAGAAGCCTGGCCAGTGCCAGAATTCGAGTGGGTAAATAGTGTACCGGGCTGCGGAAAAACCACATAGGTAGTCGCAAACTTCAACCTGGAAAGTGACGTCGTCGTAACGACAAACATCGAAGCGGCTAAGGACCTTGTCGACAAGCTGTTGCAATTCCAACGGATGGGTGCAGAGGCTGACAAAAGAGTGGAAACTCTCGCGTCAGTCCTAGTCAATGGTCTCAAGGTCGAGGAAGGTCAGGACTGATAATCGACGAGGCCTTGATGAACCACTTCGGAGCGATATTATTGGCAGTCCGCCACGCCGAAGTCGGAAAGGTTCTTCTGATTGGCGACATAAACCAACTCCCATACATAGAAAGAGAAAACCTGTTCCCTATCCAATATCACCGACCTCTACACATCCCCATCACAAAAAATCTGCTGTGTACTGGGCAGGGTCTACGATGGAATCTACTCATCCAGGACTCAGCTCAGATCCCTGAGCCTCAAAACGTATTCTAATGCGACCGTCCAACCCGACCTGGCCGGCACTCTCTTCCTAACCCATACGCAAATAGAGAAGCAGACTCTGAAAGCGAAGGGTTTGGGAAGTGGTCCAGGTTCGCGCATATTGACGGTACATGAGGCCCAGGCACTAACGTTTCCCCACGTCATCATAGTGATCACAGCAGATAGCGAAAAGAAAATCCACGACAGTGTCCCGCATGCGGTCGTTGCCATCTTCCGCCACACCTCGTCGTGCACCTATTACTCGGACGAGGCAAATGACGCAATAGGCCGATTTATAACTGAGGCCGTGACCGCAGAGGACAAAAAGATAATGGAACAGAACCTCAGAATGGCGATCAAGAACCGGGACAAAGCCGTGACTGACGCCATCCTGAGACCAAACCAAAATAAAATCCTCATAACCCTTCCCCGCTACTTTAATACCCCACACCCATACTAACGCCCCTACAAATGACCCCCATCCCCCCGAACTAGATATAATAAGTAACTATAAGAAATTTATTTTTGTGTAAAATTTTACCTACAATTAACAGAAAACCGTTCATCAGAATTATGTACAATAGATTAAGCTGAAGTATATAAATAATTAAAAAAAAAACAGCTACAAAAAAAATGCTTAGTAAAAAAAACAACAACAACAAAAGAAAAGACAACACACAAAAAAAGCCAGCAAAAAAAAAACATATAAATTCCATAGTTTTAGATTAGAATAAGGGACTAGTAATTAGTGGAGCACAAATGATGTAATTTCTCAATTAACGATTAAGCACAATAAAATAAATGTAACAAATAAAAACATACTTTAACAAGGGCATGGACTCACGTCCGTGGAAACATAGTTTTATTTTAAAAAAAAAAAACCTAACCTAACCTTTTTTTTTTTTAAGGCGGGGAAACTCCTAACGAGTACCCTGCGACCCCGGGGGGAGTCGCAGGGTTATGTGGGGTTCGCACCCACTAAAACCCCGCCGGTGTCCATCTCGGCTGTTGGCAAGGGGGTCACGGGTGATCTTTCGATCGTTATGTTCAACTCCGCGACCCCCTCCAGCCTAACCTAACCTAACCTAACCTATCCTAGGTTTTGAAAAAGGTAAGGTTAGAATAATAAAAAAAGGTTTTGAAAAAGGTTAGGTCAGGTTAGGTTAGGTTTTGAAAATTGTTACGTTAGGTTTTGAAAAAAGGTTAGGTTAGGTTTTGAAAAAAGGTTAGGTTAGGTTAGGTATTTCAAAAAAATAAGTTAACTTGACAAGTGGATGTACTATACTTAGTAGTGCAACGATTTTTTTTTTGTTTATATCAAGTTCAGTTCTCAAGTACTTACTTAAATTTGTGTCCGAAGATCTACTGATCACACTTTGCGAAGAATATGTGAGTAGCTAAGAAATAGACGTCTTTGTCGTAGCCTGATGTTAATCAGTTCTCAGAACTATCACTGAAAACCTGTAGGTTAGTCGTGATACCCGAGTGCATACGCGTGCAGCGTACGGAGTTGATCCTAAGATTGTTAGCCGTGACGTCCAATCGAACTAAATAAGTTAATGGTTCGAACCGGCTAGTCTTAGCAATTTTTAAAGGTCAGCAGATCTGCACAGAAGTATTTTAAGATTTAACACCACTAGTTAGATTAAAGTAAAGTTTTTAAGATAAAACGGTTTGAAGTTGTGATTTTTTTTTTGTTGTTTGATTTAGTATAATAAAAAAGAGGTGCACTTTTTCTACATATCGAAATAGTGTAATAAAAAACCTACTTATCAGTTAGGTCAGATAAGGCCGAGGACAAAAAAAAAAAGAAGTAAAGGATTCAGGACTAAAAATTCACCAAATTTCAAGTGCTAAACAATGCAGAGGTGTATTTAACTTCCATTGTAATAGTAACCACAGAAAACATGATATTATCCTGGCTTAACATTTAAAAAGTCCGGGTCTTACAAAAAAAAAAAAAGTATTGGCCTTGTTGGCAAGGTAGTTATAATAAAATTACGCATTTCTTATATTACTCTTGTTATTAGTTCAATGCTCTTGTTGTTCTTTTGTTAGTATACGTAATCTGAGTGAAAATTCGAAATCGTGAAAGATACATATTTTTGGTATCATAGTCTGGATGAACGTTACAGATATGCAGATTTTAACGCAATTCTGAGACAACAAGAATACTAAAATATGTTTAATTTACGACTGGTTCAAACATTTATGTATTGCTGTTATGTGCCTCCTGCAAAGACTAATGATCAGATGGCATAAGATCAGGATTATGGTCGAACCTGAATAGAAACCTTTTATCAGGTTTATGTAGCTTACAAACCTAATGATAAGATGGTATAAGATCAGGCGGACCGGATCGAACCTGGATTCTTAGGAAGAAGCGTCTAGATCAGGTGTATGTGTGTATGGGTCATGATAGCAATATAGTTTGGGCAATACAGTTTGGGCAATATACAGTTTGGGAAATACAGTTTGGGCAATATACAGTTTGGACAATACAATTTAAACAACACACCCCCTGTTTAAATGTCGTACTGGATATCTTAATAATAATACTATTCTCCTTTTTAGTATTTACTTGGCCTCCATAAGGGTGCCTGAGGGCAGGCACGTCGCAGCATGGCCGTGTTGGCAATCTTCAGAGCCGCCAACAACTCGACGGGTTTCCGGTGGAAACATTGAAAATAACAGCGCGAGCTGACGTCACGTCCGACGTAGCTGCGCGCCAACAGCTCGTCGATCAACGGGCAGTTTTTGAAAAGAGAGCCGGTGCTTATATAGGGGAACAACCGGCCGACTCGGGGATTATTTTACTGAATTTCGTGCAGTTCGGAACTACTGCTCGTGCTTGTATTATTTGTATGAAAATGTTGTAACTGTGTTTAAATTAATTACTTTCTTGTATAGTTTTGTATTAAAATCAGTCACTATAAAAATATTAAATTAATTTACTTGCAAATAACTGTGTTATATTCTTTTATTTGCTCACACAAATTGTACATAGGTTAAGAGGATAATTAAACATATATTCAACTAGATCAGACGTCTATCAATTATATAAGGGCACACAACATTACATGGCGACCCTTTTTTTTTTTTTTAGGCGGGGAAACTCCTAACAAGTACCCTGCGACCCCGGGGGGAGTCGCAGGGTTATGTGGGGTTCGCACCCACTAAAACCCCGCCGGTGTCCATCTCGGCTATTGGCAAAGGGGTCACGGGTGATCTTTCGATCGTTATGTTCAACTCCGCGACCCCCTCCAGCATTGGCTGTTAAGCCTCTTCACGGGGGGACAAGTGGTGGTAGTCCCCCCTGAGCGCGGATGGCTCTTTCTACGCTCGACGGCGGAATCGGGACACCGCGTTCCACCGTCCTTCTCGGGGCCGTTATATGACTACACGAGGCCCCCGCCTCATGCACCCAACGACCCCGGGGTCCCCTCTTAGTCGCCTCTTACGACAGGCAGGGGATACCTCAGTCCTATTCTTCGGCCCGGTACTGCAGGGCGTTACATGGCGACCCTGCCAGCCGGCCTGCCACCAACTAGGCAGCGCCGGTCGGCCTGAAAGTTTTCAGTGGAAAGGTGTGAAAAGTGAAAAAAAAAAAGAAAGTTTTGGACAGTGAAATGGACACATAATATTATATTTTAGTGAAATAGAAATTATTATATGAAGAAGTATGCCCTTCACATTCACCTGCAGTACAGTTTTACAGTTTATCTTTTCGGCGAAAATCATCAAATGAGTTTATTTAGAAATTCGGAAACAATATCAATAATAGTGCAGTTTCTTTTCGGCAAGACTCCTCCTGCTAGTGACTTTTCTTTTTATGTGATTGTGTTATGATGTAAAAGAAAGTCAAAATTTAGTTTCAGTGTTCTTTTTATATTTAATTTTTTTTTGGCATTATTTCAAATAAGGAACTTAATTAAGTTTTTTTAATACTTGTATTAATTTCGTTCTTTTCTTAAATACTTTTAAATGTATGGGATTTTATCAAATTATTAATAAGTCAGTTTTTTTTTATGTTTATTTAATGTATTTCATTTCAGTAAAAAGTATGTGTTGTATTTGTATGATTATGTATATTTTAATTTGGCCATGTTTTGTTTAAAAGTTATAATTTTATTTTGTTCTGCTATTGATATTTAAAACCAAAATTATTTTCATTGCATTTTTTCATGTCATATAATGTATCAGGTCACGTAACAAGTATCAAATACCGAGCGCACATACTTTAAGAGTCAGCATTTTTAGGTTCCATATCTGGCGATGTCTTCAATAACATTGCACAATTTAAGACACTTTTGTTATAAGTTATAATGATACCATTTTTTTGCGAATATTTTTTTTGGATTTATATATATATTATTATAATTAAATGTGTAGGTACTATTGTATTGTTTAAAATTAGTAGAATTTATTTTATTGTAGGTAATTGGTATATTTATCGGACATGACGAAACAAAGGATTTGACACAGTATGAACGAGCTTTATGATAGGAGATTTAAAAGAGTCCGAGTGACTAAAAGGAAAACGAATGATTAAGTTGTACGGTTATGTTTGTTTTTTTGAAAAGTATAAGTTTGCGAATCTTTGGTTGTGAAGTTTTGGAATGACGGTTGGACTGATCACCCAAGCGAAGTTTTAAATCTTTATAATTAAAATTCAACTGAATGTAGGGAAAAGATTTTTGAAAGGGAAATTAGTGATTTACCTTCTCTCTGAGGGAAATGAATGAGCATGCATGATGACTGATAAGTCAATGCAAAAGATAAAATATATAAAGGTACACACAGGCAGTTGGAATCCTACTCTGATCATGATGATGAACGAGTTTCACTTCGTGAAGAGGCTGGACATGTATAAGATGTTAAAAGAAGATGCCTGATAAGAGTAAAAAGGTTAATTGAAAATAAATATGAATAATAAAAAAGAAGAAAAATTAAGTAAGTACTTACTATGAAGAAGAAATAATGAAAATGTGTACCTTGACAGTAATCCTACTACTATTATAAAGGCGAAAGTTTGTAAGTATGGATGTTTGGATGTATGGATGTATGGATGTTTGTTACTCTTTCACGTAAAAACTACTGAATGGATTTGAATGAAACTTTACCACAATATAGCTTATACATCAGAATAACATATAGGCTACAATTTTTGAGGTTTCTAATGTGAGGTCGTAAAATTTTTAAGGTTTCTAATGTGAGGTCGTAAAAAAACACATTTTTTGCGCTTACATTGCAAACGCTGACTGAATCCTACAAGATAGATCAAAACAGTGTACTACAGTATTGTACAACTTAAAAAGGTCTCCAAAAAAGTCCGTGATGGTATATGTTTATCTCTTAGGAATAACCCACAATAACCATTTTTTATCCTTTACTTTGTACGAGAAATAATGGCTTATTTACGAAGCGATTTTAAGCAATACAGTATTAATCCTTATCCAATTAAGTATCTTAAATACATTGTGCATTTAATAAAGATCAATATGGCTTTTTACAGCATGTAAATTAAATAAATATTTTCGAAGATATCACAGATTTAAAATGCAGAGTCATAGCAATTTCGGCGATTAATACCGTTTCGGTGATAAATACCGGCAGCGGTGCCAGGCGAACGGGGCGTGGGGGGAGCGGAGTAGGTGCAGTGGGGAAGAAGTGGCTCATCGCTGAGTGCGCGACCCGAACGCGGGCAGACGCGTGAGGGCAGACGTCGTTGACGGTTGTGTCCGTTTTGCGAATTTTCAAGGCACTAGCGATTTGATAAAAACGTATGGTCGCCTACTTTAATATCAATCAATCAATATCAATATCAATACATAGTATAAAACAAAGTCGCTTCCCGCGTCTGTCCCTATGTATGCTTAAATCTTTTTAACTACGCAACGTAAGTTGATGCGGTTTTTTTTATACGGTAGATCTATTCGAGAGGAAGGTTTATATGTATAATAAATGCATAATATAAAAGAGTAACACGGATAATTTAAGAGGTTTCTAAAGTGATGTCGTAAATGATTTTTTTTGAGCTTACATTGCAAACGCTGGCTGAACCCTAGGAGATAGATAAAAATAATGTACCACAGTATTGTAGATCTCAAAAAGCTCTACAAAAAAGTCCGCGATGGTATATGTCTATCTCTTAGATATAACCCAAAATAAACATTTTTATCCTAAATTTTTTACAAAAATAATAATGGTATATTTTCGATGCAATTTAAAGCAATACGGCATTAATCCTTATCCAATTTAATACCTTTAATACATTGTGGATTTAATAAAGATCAAATAGTCGTTTACAGCATGAGATTCAAATGAATATTTTCGAAGATATAACAGATTGAAAATTTCCCGATATGCGACACATGGCCAATGATGGTCTTTGTTTGCAAATGCGACAGGAGTTCTCCTTAGCATTATTATTATACCTAAGCTTTAACTTTTCCACGGCAGAGCAAAGGCCTCATTCCTCCTTTCCCACACTTCACTGTCCTAAGCAGATTCCCACCAGGCTCTGTTAAGCGCTTCCAGTTCGTCGCTCCACCAATCGTTTCCCGAAACAAGCACGTCATTCTGAAAGTTTTTCAAGACCCACTCAGTGGTGTTCTTAGCCCTAAGATCGCAGTTTATACAGGCGACATGGCTGGCCCAGTCCTATTTTTTTTAGCCGCTTTTTCAACTATACATTCACTTTATGAGTTCTGGCGCGCAGTTCGCTGTTTCAGACTTTATCCATCAATCACAGCACCATGCGAGTTCCCAATATGCCATGCGGTATATATGTATGCACTCCATATTGCCCATAGATCGTAGTTCACATAAGCGACATATCCAAGACCAAAGTAGTGACAAACTGTTTATAGCAAAGCGACACAGCCTGTGGCACTGAGCTTAGAGGGGAGCCGGCGAAGAAATGACATGCCCTCCCCGAGAGGAACAGATAGGCTTGGGAGGGACAGGACACTGGATGTCGATCATCACAATTCTTTCCAAATTGCCACGACGGCCACCGACGGGTTTTGGTGGCTGTGAGCCCCGAATACCGCCTTCGCTCCCCGCGCTACAAAAAAAGTGCAAAGATCTTTGTCCCCGGCGGCCGTCTTGGCGCTTTTGGGAAGAACCCCGGGCACCACGCATTATAGAGTCCGAAATTCCTTCCCACGCTCAGGTGCTATCAGCTTCGTGCTCGGGGAGGGCATATTGTTCCCCCCCAGGCTTGCCTTTGGAGCTGCGGCGGCATAGTGCCACAAGCTGTGCCGCCGCCCATCTCGGGGCCGTTTGATAAGTGTGTCGGGCCCCCGCCCTTTACACCCACGACCCCTTTTAATCGCCTCTTACGACAGGCACGGCATACCGTAGACCTATTATTTCGCCTGGACCCACAGGACTTTTCCCACCAGGCCCTGCCGAGCGTCTATACGTCGCTCCATCGTTTTCTGGTGCAAAGTCATTTCTTGCCATGTTTCGGAACCCACTCAGAGGTACTCCATGCCCAGAGATCAGATTTATTACGCGCGACATGACCAGCCCAGTCCTATTTTAATTCAACCGCCTTTTGAGCTACATCTAATTTGAGTTTTGTAGCAAGTAGTGGATGTGGATCGTGAGAGAATTGCATAATACCAACTTTTGGCCAAATACTCTCCTTACAGGCGTGACAGAATAAAGAAGTCGAAAGACGCTTTAAAAACGCCTTGCGGAGCTATTGTGAAGGGACTCATAAAGGCGACCTTTACTCTTATGTCTGAATCGAAAACTCATGAACATGTGCATTTTCCCCATCCTTACCTACGCAGCTCAGACTTGGTTTTTCAATGTCATTCAAAAGTCTAGGCTTAAGGTCTTTCAGATAAATATGGAGCGAAGCCTTATTGGGAGTTCGATTGGTTGATACATGAAAACGTATTTTTTTTTATTTCATCGTGAAAATAGGAACACGTGTTCTTCGGTGTTTGTAAGTAAGCTATAACAATGGATTTTCAAAAAATTCTACGGGAGCGGTAAAACAGAAAGTTTTGAAGGTATTAAACTCCTAGAGCTAGAAGGTGAAGTAGAAAATAGATTACCAAAATTCACATGGGAATAGAACATTATCCTCTACACTATTTTTATTTACGTAGTTAATATTCCAACCAATTAAAAGTAGTGCAGCACGCTACTATCAGTATTAGGAACTATGAAAATATAGGTTTCTTATGAACGGTTCAGGGTAACAATGTTTTTTTGGAGTTTCCACGTAAACTGAAATATGTGTACTTACTAATTTTAACTGATATAAGGACAAACCGCTTGAAATTTTTATTTTAAAAATATGTTATGTTTAGGGTGTATGGGTGGGTGCAATCAAAAATTATTTTCCTAAATTCCTGAATAAGTCATCCACCAGTTATTTCCGTAAATTATGAAAATGCGCGTGCGAAGCTGCGGGCAAAAGCTAGTAAAATATATATTAAAAAGAATGACAGTTGAAAGTATTATGAGCTGTTTGCTAATAAATAAAGATTATGATAATAAAACAATATGAATGAGAATAAAGGAAACAATTATAGAAAATATGAAAGAGATGAGAAGAAATATTAATATGAAAATGAGAATAAATAAATGTGAATTAAAACAGAAAATGATATGATAATAATGTAATAATGAAAATAATAAATGAAATACAAAAAAGGAGAAAAAGATGAATTAAGATGAAAAATATAAGACGAAGATAAATAATGGATATGACGTTTTACTACAATATAACTTAAGACAAAATAAAAAGTAATACTTTATTATTATTATTTTGTATTTTATTTTATAAGGAAAATAATAAATTTTAATTATAATAAATATTTTTTATAAAAGGGGGGAGGAGTATACGTACGACCACCCACCTTCCACCCACTTGTACTTAGGTTAAGTAATTAACCCCCGAACGAAAAATTCAGAGAGGGGTGTTATAATTTTAACGTGTGTATCTGTCTGTGTATCTGTCTGTGGCATCGTAGATCCCAAACGGCTGAACCGATTTTCGTTTAGTTTTTTTTTGTATCATAGATAATTTCAGGCCGAGTGTTGTTCTTAGCCATGTCTGATAAAGATCTGATCAGCGGTTTGAAGATGATCAGCTCTTGAATAATGGATGAGAGGATCTAACTAACTTCCTTATGTCCGATCGATTTGAAATTTGTTACCATGTTACATCTATGTTATAGAAAGTATTTGGTAAGGTAACCATGACCTGATCTGCTGTTTGAAGATGACCAGCTCTTGAATAATGAATGAGAGGATCTAACTAGCTTCCTTATGTCCGATCGAGTTGAAATTTGGTACCATGTTACATCTATGATATAGAAAGTATTTGGTAAGGTAACCATGACCTGATCTGCCGTTTGAAGATGATCAGCTCTTGAATAATGGATGAGAGGATCTAACTAGCTTACTTATGTCCGATCGAGTTGAAATTTGGTACCATGTTACATCTATGATATTAAAATTATATTTTAAGGTAACCATGACCTGATCTGCCGTTTGAAGATGATCAGCTCTTGAATAATGGATGAGAGGATCTAACCACCTTCCATTTGGCCTATAAATTAAAAATTTGGTACAGTGTTACTTCAATGATTATGTTAAGGTAACCATGATATTTTTAAGATGATTAGCTCTAGTTCTACTTAAGTCTGACTGGGTCGGGGGTTTTTTAATTTTTAAATTTGAGTTATATTATATTTAAAACTATATCCAACCAGAACACGCGTGTGTCACTCATACAAGAGCTTACAACATTACAGTATAGTGAATCTTTAGTAGAGTCACGGGCTAGTCTCGTTCAGAGTAACACTTCCGGTTTTACTGTTATTGTAAAAAACATTGCTATTAGTCTATTGCGCACGTGACAAAAAAAAGTAGAACGTGTCGTGGGACACGCGAAAGGAACAAAGGCCGACTCTTTCATTCTCGCTTTAGCCAAGCTTTTGTGGCTCAGTTCAGCCGTAACATTGCACTTTTTAACCGAGGAAAAAACAAAAAGGAGGTTCTCATTTTTTTTATTTATGATCACGCATAACTTTTACTGTGTAGACCGATATCTATAATTATTTTTTTAATCGACAGGGTTTATCTTGAAGTTGGTCCTATAAAAATTAGAAAACTTAAAATTACTTGGTATACCAAAAGTGAGTAAATTAAGTCCTAATAGAAAATGTTTCCCTATTATTTAATGCTTTTCAGTTTTTTTGGCGGTTTAATTTTTTTATAAAAAGTTTTTATTCTTGGCTATGTTGCTTGTTCCAAACGTGTTACGCTCAATGAGACCGCCATTGTACCTATCTTATTACAGAAATACAATTTGTGTAGGTAAAACGGAAAAGAGAACTATGATTATTATGCTATTAAGTTGTCTGTCTTGAAAGAACTATAAGTGGGCCACTTTAGCTTTTTCTAAAAGTATAAATTATGCACAAAATGCATTTTTAGTGTAATGATTGAGCTGTGTACCTAAGTGATGGTCAAATATGTCTGTCACTGAGCGACATGCGGCGGGCGGCGGCGGTGCTGGCGCTGGGCGCGCTGCTCTCGGCGGCGGCGGCGGCGGCGGCGGCGGCGGCCGGCGACGCGGACCTCGTCGCAGACTACCTCTCACTGAAGCTTCGTACTCAGGCCCTCATATTTACTTGCACCAGCAGTAGTGGTTAGTGCTCATTTAGCTAAGTAAGTACTTATTTACCAATACAAAACTTTTTTTTATTTTTGTTAACAGGAGTTTATTTTATTTACTCACTAGCTGACCCGGAACTTCGTATTGCCTTATAATAATATAAGCATACACAATCATCATCATTATTATTATTAGCTATTCCAAGCAGGGCAAAGACCTCTGTCCCCGTGAGATCCCCCTATACCAAACTTCCGACACCTTTCTCCTAAAGCCATCTAGTGGTGAAATGCAAGACCAAATTGGGCAAGTTATTTATTTTTGACTTATCTGTTTAAGAGGCATAGCACAGCTAAAGTAGCGCCACCTCCGAAAAAAATTAATATCTTCTAAACTAAGGCAAATATCAAAAATGTGAAACAGCATTCCACTAGATAATGCAGCCTAGAATTTTTAGAGTACTGTTGTATAGCTTTTAGGTTAAAGAACAGAGAAAGCTATTGATTGTTGCTAAAAACGGCCACTTTTGTCAACAATCAGTAGCTTTCTTTAGTCTTTAATCTAAAAGCTATACAACAGTGCCCTAAAAATACTTGGCTGCATTGCCTTAGTTTGGAAGATATTATTTTTTTTCTCGGGTGTCGCTACTTTAGCTGTGCTATTCCTCTGAAGAGCCAGTTTACAGCGATGCTAGCGCCATTCGCGATAAAAATAAATATCTTCTAAACTAAGGCAAATATGAAAAATGTGGCACTGTATGACACTAGATAATGTAGCCTAGTATATTTTGAGCACAGCAAAGTAGTCCTAAGTAAAAAGAAACAAAAAAAAACATAGATTGTTGCCAAAAGTGGCCACTTTTAGTAGCTTTCTTTGGTGTTCAACCTATAAGCTATATAGAAGTGCCCTAAAATACTAGGCTACATTATCTAGTGTCATACACATTTTTGATATTTGCATTAGTTTAGAAGATATTAATTTTTTTCGCGAATGGCGCTAGCATCGCTGTAAACTGGCTCTTAAGGGCTTACACGGTGCGAAACTAGCGCCACTTCTGATAAATAATTAGTATCTTCGAAACCATGGCCGAAATCAAAAATATGCGTCTTTGACTCCTTAGATAATCTTGCTTAGAATTTTAAGGCCCTGTTGTGTAGCCATAAATATGCGTCTTTGACATCCTAGATAATCTTGATAAGAATTTTAAAGGCTCTGTTGTGTCGCTTTTCAGATAATAATCTATATATATATAATTCAAAGGTGTCTGACTGACTGGCTGACTGACTGACTGACTGACATAGTGATCTAGCAACGCACAGCCCAAACTACTGGACGGATTGAGCTGAAATTTGGCATGCAGGTAGATGTTATGGCGTAGGCATCCGCTAAGAAAGGATTTCCAAAAATTCCCTCAGGAACGGAAATTACGGTATTATTATTACGAATTATAATTAAATCGTCATTATTGGGTGTATCGACGTGAAACTTTGTGTACAGGTTCCTCAGTGAATGAAAGAGTGTTGAAAAAAAGGAATTTACAAAATTCCCACGGGAACTGGAATAACGGGACTTTTTAGTGAGAGTGAAATCTCGACTTCCTTGAGTAAGTATATCGACGTGAAATTTGTGTAAAGGTTCCTAAGTAGATGAAAGGGTGTTGGAGAAAGGAATTAACTAAATTCCCATGGGAATAGGGTTACAGGACTAATTATTTGATATGAACGTAGGCATCCGCTAAGAAAGGATTTCTCAAAATTCCCTCAGGAACGGGAATTACGGGATTTTTTAGTTAGTATGAAAAATCTACATTATTGAGTGTATCGACGTGAAAATTGGTGTACAGTTTCCTCAGTGAATGAAGGAGTGTTGTAAGAAAGGAAATTAAAAAATTCCCACGGGAACTACGGGACTTTTTTTTTTATTTATTACAATGTATATTTATTTCTTTATTTCCACGTAAAAATAGGAGAACGGGTTCTTCAGTGGGTGTAATTAGATTCAGAGTTCTATTAAGAAAAAATTAACCAAAATTCACATGGTAACGGAACATTCCCAAAAACATAAAGCGCCTAAAAAATCTTTAACTTTTTTATACTCGCGTAAGTACATCATCCGACTACTTACCTAGGTAATATCCCACACAACCAGCTTAAGAAATGTTAGGAATATAAGTTTCAGTGTCTGAATGGTGGAGTGTAGAAATGAATTTATGGAGTTGCCACGGGAACTGAAATAAAGATAGATATTTTTAGGGGGTATAGGTGCGATCAGAAATGATGTCACCAAAATCCTGAGTAGTAAATCAACCAGCAATTAACGTTTTTAATGAAAAAGCGCGTGCGAAGCTGCGGGCAAAAGCTAGTAAGTACTTACTTATTAGAATTATTTTTTTTTTATTATTATTATTTACGAGCTTTCCCGGCCAGGGAAAGAATTTTTCAAATCGGTTCAGTATTTCCGGAGCCTATTCGTTACAAACAAACAAACAAACAAATCTTTCCTCTTTATAATATTGGTATAGATTAGGAGAACACACAGGTGTACAAACAAAAACTTAAGTAACTTATATTAAAATAAACATTGCCTTATGGTTATCACCTATTTTAAATACGCTAAGAGGCAGATAAACAGAAAAATATTTAAATTAAAAGTAAAAAACAATTAAATATAATAAGGGGATATACTTAAGTACTTACTTAATATACAATATACTTACCATAAATAAAAATAAATGATATAAGTGAAGTTTCACAAATATATATTACATAAATATGAAATAAATACACACTTTGCGTCTTATTCATAAAGATACAGTACATTTTAAGTAGCTTTACTGGAGGCCTACTTCTCTGGTTTGTTGTATGGTAAATACGTGACATCCAGTCTAAATTGACATATGTCAAATAACTAAAATGCTCTTTAACTTTTTATGAATACGAGGGTATATATTTCTATAATATACATATTACATAAACCAGACCTACACTACTTCCACATACATTTTAATTTAATCAATAAAATTTATGAATCATTATTGAACAAAGTATTCATTTTCCATGGACTTTTTAATAAAACTACAATTACTTATCGAAGTGGCGCTAGCATCGCACCCGTTAACTTTCCGTAACACACACTTTACTTACTCAGTGGAATATAACAAAAACAGAATCAATATAAAATAATGCTGTAATGCTCCTGTTATCTATACCAATATTATAGAGGAAAGATTTGTTTGTTTGTTTGTAACGAATAGGCTCCGTAAATACAGAACCGAATTGAAAAATTCTTTCACTGGTAGGAAGCTACACTATCCCCGAGTGACATAGGCTATATTAAATTTCCAAAATAATTAGGGATCCTTACTTAAACTCGAATAATGTAGCCCAATGTGCATTTTTTTTCCGTTGTTTACATATTTTGACAGTTGGTGGTTTGTTTTTTTTTTCTTATTTTTAATTTTCCCATTCTGGACAGTCAAAACAACATAGTCCATAGAGCCAAGTGTAGTATCTTCAATTCTGTGGCGTAACGAAGTTCGCCGTGTCAGCTAGTGAAGTATAAGTACCAAAAAATGTCCTTACATTTTTATTAATATTTATATGTTTGGTGCAGAAAAATTGCAACTGTTCCGTGGTATGTGGGCGGCGGGTGCTAGCGCGGTGCTGGTCCCGGGCGCGGGCGCGCGCGCGGCGGCGGCGCTGCAGCGCTCGCCGCGCGCCGCCGTCTACGTGCGCCTGTCTTGCGCCGGAGCGCGTGCACTGCTGCACGAGGTAGGTACTCTCTGCTTGCTGGCTGCTCTTATCATTTTGTATCTTTACAACTTAAGTAACTTATATATCTATATTTTAACAAATTTATTTTGGCCTCTTCTCGGGGGGACATAGTGATCGTCCCCCCGGGGCGTAAATCTCTTTATAAAATGTTTGCGCGCAGGCCGGAGATCGCGGCGAGTTCGGCGGCGAGCGCGCCTGGCTGCTGGACGCGGGCGACGCGGCGGCGGCGGCGGCGGCGGCGGCGCTGCGTACGGCGCGCGCTCTGCCGCTGCACGTGCACTGCGATGTTAAACTCTTAATTCACGGCGAAGACGGTAAATATTGTTAAAATATTAAAAATCTATCTGTTTCTTTGACTAAGTAAGTACTTTATTTTTGTTGACTATTTGAGACTTTGTACATAAAACTGTTTATAAATTACTAATCATAATTAAAACAGGGAGGTCGGTAATAGTGGACGCTTGGAGCGTGTCCGCACCTCGCGGCGCTCCGCTGAACTTCGCCCTGCACGCGGTGCGCGGCTCGCTGCCTACTCCCTCACCGCCGCAAACAATAGAACTAGAAAGCGGCAGGAACTACAGCTCGGCCGAGCTAGCTGCCGCGTGCGCCGGCCTGGCCGCGGGGGCGGTGCGGGGTGTGCGGGGGGAGGGTTGGCGCGAGCTGGACGCGCGCAGCCGCGTGCGCCGCCGCTGGGACCTTCGCGGACAGGTTACGCTGCGGGCTGCCTACTGTGTTAGTAATATTGCCTACTTATCTATAGCCTCTAGGCCTAAGTAGCATATATAAGTTTGTTTTTTTTTTTATCAGTAAGAGTTTGTAATATTACTTAAGTACAATATTTTGTAAACTGTAAGTTTGTATTTCGTGGTCAGATCAACAACAAGCCGGCGGGCGTGGGCGCGCTGCGCTACCTGCGCGCGCGCGCGGCGCCGCACCGCGACACCTACACGCGCTGCGCCGTCGCGCTCGCGCTGCACGCGCAGGCCGGACTACATTTCCGGTGAGGGTGAGACCACAGCGTACCGCACGTATTTACTTATGTTCAGGATGTTTCTGATAAGGCAGTTATAAAACAAATGAAGAATTTAACTACAAAACAACTTTCCCAAAGCAATAAGATTGTAGGTAGGGTATACTTACTTACTCAAAAAAAATTAACTGCTCCAAACATTGGTTCAATTGGTTCATTGATTTGGTTTGAGACTTGACCAATGATGCTGTTGTATATCGCCTTCTCAGAAACATCCTGTAAATGTACTTACACTACCTATATAATTACTTATATATTACTTTATATTTGCTAACTATAGCGAATATAATTATGCACACAGCTTACGAAGGAAACTTTTAATTTAGGTATTACTACCATAACAATACATTCAGGGCATAGCTCGCAGCTTCTCTGAACTACGGGGCACGCCTGTGTCCAGTAAGTAATGACGATATGTCAGGTTGTCGTGGGTGCGCACGCGCGAGTGGGGCGAGCTGCGCAACGGCTCGTGGAGCGGCGTGGTGGGCGCGCTGGCGGCCGGCGCGGCGGACCTCGGCCTCTCGCCCATGTTCATAAAGCGCGCGCGCATCGGCGTCGCCGACGTTGCCGGGTATTCCGGCGAGGCTGAGTAAGTTAACCTACACCATTCCCCTCACCCTTTCCTGTATAGGTCCCTAATCTAATGCAAAACCAAGGCAAGGCCAAGGCAAAGCCACTGAGAAATGGTAAACAAACATTTGGTCGGTGGGTCGTTTTAGGGGTTAGAAACATTTTCGTTTGGAGAAAAAAACGTGCTAATATTTCTGATGAAATCCAAAAAGAAATAATAATTTTCACAACGCGCCAAATGTTAATAGCTTCTTAACTGTCAGATAACGTACAGTGGCGGACACGGCCGACGGCACACTGCCGGTTTTTCTGTATTGGAAAAAAGCTCTTTTTTGATATTACAGTCTCATGCGCACGAGACCATAGATAAAAATGTCACGCCGTCCACTGTAACAAGAACACGCGAACTCTGGTCAGTCGTAGTCGAACATCGAACATATTGCATATGAGACGTAAAGATAGAGATAGCAACTTATCGCTTGCTATTACAGTGCGGTCGGATTGTTAACGTTTTTTATCTGGTCTCGGTAGCCTTCTGTACCTAGTTAGTGCAGCGAAGTGTGGACCTTGACAGGTTGCCGACGATATTCCGTCAGCCGGCGACTGAGCGCGCGTCGCTGGCGCAGTTCCTGCGGCCGCTGTCGGCGGCGGCGTGGGCGGCGGCGGCGCTGCTGGCCGCGCTGAGCGCCGCGCTGCCCGCCATGGCCGCGCGGCTGAGACCGAACCCCGAGCCTGACGGTGACGGACTACTGCTCCAGTTTGTCAACGTCTTCTATCTCAATGGTTTTTTTTTAATATGTTTATCCAACCATATTTGGAAGTAATAGGCGCATACTAATGCGTAGTGAGAAACAATTTAAAATTTTGACATCAAAGCTTTATGGAAATAGGCCTTTAGGATAATATTGGCGTGTCCCTCGCAGGCGCGTGGCGCGGCGCTGACAGCGCGGGCTCGACGCGCGCGGCGGGCGCGGCGGGCGCGGCGCTGGGGCTGCTGCTGCAGCAGTTCTACTCGGGCGCGCTGCTGGGCGCGCTGCTGGCGCCGGCGCCGCGCCGCGTGCGCTCGCTGGCGGCGCTGCTGGCCAGCGAGCTCGACTACAAGGCGGAGGACGCGCTCTACCACCACATCTTCTTCAGCGCGCCGCGCTCGCCGCTCGTGGAGCGACTGTGGCGCGAAAAGGTGTCGCTAGGGATATGCAACGATACTATCGAAGCCAAAATATCAAAAACATTTTTTTTAATAAATATAAAATACGATAAGGTCGCCCATTGCAATCAGTGTTTTAATTTAAGAATATTGTAATATTTTAAGTTCATT
>CATOPS010000002.1:42500-51798 GCA_951802225.1 Euspilapteryx auroguttella | reverse complement strand
TGCACGAGGCGGGGCCCTCGTGTAGTCACATAACGGCCCCGAGAAGGACGACGGAACGAGGTGTCCTGTACCGTCGTCGGGCGTAGGAAGAGCCATCCGCGCTCAGGGGGAACTACCACCACCTGTGTCCCCGTGAAGAGGCTACACAGCCAATGCTGGGGGGGGTCGCAGAGAATTCCTAAGTTCTGGCTTTCCCGCGATCCTCCTGCTATCAGCCGAAAAGGACACCGGCGGGGTTTTAGTGGTTGCGAATCCCACATAACCCTGCGGCTCCCCCCGGGGCTGCAGGGTACTCGTTAGGAGTTTCCCCGCCTTAAAAAAAACAAAAGGTTAGGTTAGGTTAGGTTAGGTTAGGTTAGGTTAGGTTAGGTTTTTTTTTTTTTATTTTTTTATTATACAGTTCCTTACTCTACCTCCGACGTAATCGGAGCCCTTTTCAAAATTTTTTTTTAAATTATACAACATTTATTTTAACATGCAAATTCTTAATCTACTCTCTAATTATTAAACTTACACTTCAATTTATTTTTCTCAAATTATTGTGCTTTCTTTTTTTTTTTATCTCATTTCTTTTCCTTTGTTCTTTTTTATTTTTTTATTATTTATTTTGTGTATTTCTCTTTTGTCAATTTTCTTTTTTTTTTTTTTTTTTTCTTGTGTAAGTATTTTGAATTACAGTTCTTAATTACTATAATAAAATTAGAAGATCGAATTTCAGTGTCTTAACTTATAATCTAAATATTGTCTACTTTATTAGTTAATTATGGAAGTCAATTTTTATGTCTGATATAGATATGTAATTGTTCTTAAGAGTGTCACATTGTCAAATGAAGTTATTTAATTTAATTTATCTAAATATTAAAATAATTTACAACTACTTAAATAAAATAAAATTCTATGAAGATGTTCAATAATTTACATTCACCATTCTAGCAAAACGATAGAGTGCGATGTCAAATTTGTATTTTATTAATTATTACAATTTAAATTTAATAAAATTAATATTATGAATTTTATCTGTGTGCTGCCCATCCTCACTTGTTCCTACTACAAGCTTCTTCCACTATAGTTCGGCCAAACTTCATAAATGGGTGAATGCTCTCTTTACTTGCAACAATTTCTGGGAGATTTTTGCGATTTATGGCCGTGCCTATTTCGTTTTCCAAATTGAATCTCTTGTGCCCGTACATGGGACACTCACACAAGAGGTGGAGGATATCCTCCTCCTCTCCCCCACCGCACGGGCACAGGGGACTTGATTTTAATTTAAACTTATAAAGATATGCCAGGAACCCTCCATGACCAGTGAATATCTGAGTGCCTTTTCCGTCCAGTTTTATGTTCTTCACAATTTTTGCCGCGGACTCTACTCTCGGGAAAAAGGTCTTGGTTACCATCCCCGTTTGTCCCGCACTGTAGGTTTCCTGCCACTTCACCCAAGTTTCTTGTCTTAGGACACGTTTGGCGTATGACTGAGGGAAAAGAGCGTAGTCTGGCGCTGACTTTTTAGTCAATGCGGCTTTCTTTGCCAGTTCATCTGCACGCTCATTTCCCTCAGTACCCACGTGTGCCCTAAGCCACCAAAAGTGGATCTCCCGTCCAGCTGCGCGTACTTCTCCTACCATGCGAATTATTGGCATTGCGAGCTGGTGGTAGCGGCCGCCGCTCCTCAGCATCTCCAGCGACGATCTGGAGTCGCTAAAGATGTGGACGAGCGGTTCCTGGCTTGCTAACACCTGCTCCACTGCCACTCGCAGAGCGAGCATTTCCGCTTGGAAGACACTGCAGTAAGACTCCAGGCGAAAGGTCGAGGATTTGATCTCCCTCCCTTCGCGCCACCATGTCAGGGCCGCGCCAACTCTACCTTGGATTTTACTTCCGTCTGTGTAGATTTGCGCACCCCTGATACCGTGTCGCTCAAGGGTTACGGTGCTCATGTCCTCGACGCACTGAAAGTCCACTGCTGCTCTTTTCGCCGGATGTGGAATGTCCCTAAAGTCTATTCTAGCTTCAATCTCGCGATCTGAAGGTAAGTCACCAAGGGGCTGTCCTCTTCTCTGCACTTTGTAGAGGCGTGCGTGTTCGGCAATTCTTAGTTCCAGTGGCAGGATTCCGGACAGAGCCAATGCCGCGTGAAGAGATACTGTTCTATACGCCCGGCAGATTTTCTGGGCAAACCCCCGCTGCAGAGAGTGAAGCTGCTTTTGCACCATCAATTTCTCAGCAGCGGGAGCCCAGACCGCCGCCGCGTACAGGACAATAGGCTCTATTACTGCCACGTATATAGTCCTTATCACCTCCGGGTTCAATCCCCACGTGACTTTGGCTGCACAGCAGAGCTGTCTATAGATGTCAGCTGCCTTTTTGCATACCGACGTCACATGGGAATTGAAGGTCAGCTTGTGGTCTATGATCAACCCTAGCAGGCGCATCTCCTCTACCAGCGCCACCCGTACTCCCCCCATCTCTACCACTGGTGCGTCGAATTTGAGCTTTTTCGTTATCACCATGGCATTTGTTTTATGCGGTGCAAACTTTAGCTCGGTCTCGAGCTTCTGGAGCAAGGGATTAGGTTAGGTTAGGTTAGGTTAGGTTAGGTTAGGTTAGGTTAGGTTAGGTTAGGTTAGGTTAGGTTAGGTTAGGTTAGGTTAGGTTAGGTTAGGTTAGGTTAGGTTAGGTTAGGTTAGGTTAGGTTAGGTTAGGTTAGGTTAGGTTAGGTTAGGTTAGGTTAGGTTAGGTTAGGTTAGGTTAGGTTAGGTTAGGTTAGGTTAGGTTAGGTTAGGTTAGGTTAGGTTAGGTTAGGTTAGGTTAGGTTAGGTTAGGTTAGGTTAGGTTAGGTTAGGTTAGGTTAGGTTAGGTTAGGTTAGGTTAGGTTAGGTTAGGTTAGGTTAGGTTAGGTTAGGTTAGGTTAGGTTAGGTTAGGTTAGGTTAGGTTAGGTTAGGTTAGGTTAGGTTAGGTTAGGTTAGGTTAGGTTAGGTTAGGTTAGGTTAGGTTAGGTTAGGTTAGGTTAGGTTAGGTTAGGTTAGGTTAGGTTAGGTTAGGTTAGGTTAGGTTAGGTTAGGTTAGGTTAGGTTAGGTTAGGTTAGGTTAGGTTAGGTTAGGTTAGGTTAGGTTAGGTTAGGTTAGGTTAGGTTAGGTTAGGTTAGGTTAGGTTAGGTTAGGTTAGGTTAGGTTAGGTTAGGTTAGGTTAGGTTAGGTTTTTTTTTTTTTTTTTTGAAGTTTTGTTGGAGTTTCGTAAACTCCAACTTTTAGGTTTGAACTCACAATTTCAGAGCTAATGGCATACTCTTCGATTGTGGTTTCTTCGCTTATGTTTGCGGTATAGTATTGACAATGGGAGTTGGTGGTTTGTTGAAGTTCTTTAAGTTTTTCACAATATGGACCACCATTGTATGAAACGATTCGGTTGTCGTTTGCTTTTTAATTATTTCAGGTAATGCGTATGGGTCACTGATTGTCAATGCTGCGGTAAGGTGGCTTTGGCGCAATTCACCAAAACGTGGGCAGTGCCTTATAAGGTGATCGAGGGTCTGCGGGCTGACTCCGTCACAAGGACATTGATCGTTTGTTGTGATGTGAAACCGGTTGAGGTAACTTTTATGATAGCCGTGATTTGTTAGTAGTTGTGTGATAGCAAAGTATGGGCTGACTGCAGTAAGGTAATCTGTTAGATTGTCAAATGATGGTAGGAGCGATCGTATATGGGGACTTGTTGTAGAATATAGTTCTTCGGCTTCCTTTTTGCATTGTAGTTTGTTCATGTATTTTATGTATGATAATGGAACTGAGAAATAGTCGAGTGCTTTATGAGAGAACGCGGCAGATTTTGCTGCGGCGTCAGCTGCTTCATTACCTATTATACCAGTGTGGGACTTTACCCATTTGTAGGTGATGTTGAGATTATTTTGTGATGCCTTAATATATGTCTTATGAATTTTGTTAACAAGAGGATTCGTGCTATTCGAATTCATGATCTCTTGTAAGCTTGACATACTATCTGAGTGTATGATAGTAGGAGTAGCATGTTTTGATAAAGTCCAGATCATTGCTTGATGAATGGCGAGGAGCTCGGCCTGGAAGACCGAGCAGCAAGAGTGAAGTTTTAGTTTCTTTGTTGTGGTATTACCGTTTGGTTGGTATACAACGAATGCAGCACCAACTTTCTCATCATGCTTGCTGCCATCCGTGTATATGTTGTATGTGGTTTGACTGTTATAGTTTAGAATATGATTATCTGTGGACTCATTTATTATTGTTATTTTGGGTCTCATGGCCGGATGTAACAGTTCTTTAATGGGAGTTGGCGTCTCGACAGGGACATCAGCAGGGAGGTATCTTGATTGTCTTCTAAATTTGGATGTTTCGTTGTCTGATGTTGCCAGTATTTTTGCTGGTAGTGGGATTAGCTGAGCTATTGAGATGGAAGCTGCTGTACTAATCGTTCTAAATCCTTGGATGATTTTGATAGCAAATAGTCGTTGTAGGGATAGAAACCTTTGATGAACATATTTAATTTGGAGCGCTTTAGACCAAATGCTGGAGTTGTAACATATTATAGGCTCGATGACGTGATTATAGATGATTTTAATGTTATCCGGATGAACTCCCCATGTGGGTTTTACAAATTGTACGAGTTTCTGGAATAACTTTTTGGACTTTTCGATGATATATTCGGTGTGTTTTATAAATTTTAATTTCCGGTCTATTATTATTCCTAAATATTTTATTGTGTTTACAAAATTTATGGGTTGGTTATTAATTTTTATTTTACACTTAGTTGCCTTATTCGTGAATGCTATGATATTAGTTTTTGTGGGACCAAATTCGAGTTTCACGGATTTTCCCCATGATGTGATTAGTTTTAATGCTTTATTTGTTTTGTCTTCCAGATCCTGGGTGCAGTTGGAGTGCGTGATGAGCAGGACGTCGTCGGCGTAAGCTTGAAGGTGGCAGCCTTCAGGTAGTTCAACGCCGAAAAGCTCGTCTAAGATGAGGTTCCAGAGCGTTGGGCCACAAACAGACCCCTGGACGCATCCTCTGGTTGTAGTCTTCCCAACGCTCTGGTCGGCAAATCTGATTTCAACCCTTCTATTATGTAAGTAGTGTCGTAAAATATAGAAGATGTTTCTTGGGCATTTGACATCCCTTAGTCTTTGAATTATCGCTGGCCACCACGCGTTGTCAAAAGCAGATTTGATGTCCAAAGATGCAGCTATTACATGTTCTTTATTTGCTAGTGAATTACGAATGATGTTGAGTGCAGAGGTTATTGCGTGAGATGTGGAAGTTTGCTGCTTGAATCCATATTGTTGTGGTGATGTATTATTAGTGATTTCTAGATGATAGTTTAGACGGTTTGTGACGAGCTTTTCGAGGAGTTTGCCGAATACGTTTATTAATCCGATAGGCCGGAATGCGGACAGTTCGGTATGGTCTTGTTTATTAGGTTTAGGTATTATTTTAGCAAGAGAGACCTTCCAGCATGTCGGAAAATAGTTAAGAGTGAGGCAGCGATTCATGATACGGTGAATTGTGTCTGGAATACATTTGTTCACTTGAAGGCATATATCCGCGGTTAGATGATCGGGACCTGGAGCTCGCTTGTGACTCATAGAATCGATAGCTTCGGATATTTCCGCAAGAGTGAATGGGGGATCATCTTTGGTGTGAATTGGTTCTGGTGCGTGATCTCTGATGGTTTTTTGGGTCTGCGTGTCTTCTGTTGTGTCATCAGGATAGAAGTGTTTGAGGAGTGCTTCTGCAGTTTCCGTCGCATCGCTTGTGTAAGTTCCATCGCTGAGTTTAAGCATGGATGGCGGTTGGGAGATGGGTTTTGTTTTTATTATTTTATTTGTTATGGTCCAGACGTCGTCCCGTTTTTGCATGCTGCAGAACTCCTTGAAGTGAGCAGTAGAGGCATCGCATATTGCGTCGGAATACTGTTTTCTTATAATTGCTCTTTCAGCTAGGGCTTCTTCAAGGGGGAGAGATCTGTGTTTTAGTTTGGCAATTTTGTGGTGATTTTGGATGACCTGCTTTTTTAGGTCGTCTAACTGAGTATTCCACCAAGGAGCTTTTTGTGGTAGACTGGTAGCCCGAGGGAGGGTCTTGTCGCAGGTTTTTTGTATTGATGTGGTTATCTGTTGTATGTATATTTCCAGGTTGTTAGCGTTAAGATTGTCTATTTCAGGTTGTGGAGGAAGATTGGTTTGTAGTTCTGATTTGAAAGTATTTTCTATGCGACTCCATTTCACGGTAGTAGTGTTATAGCGAAAAGTTGTAAGTTTTTTATTTCTGGTTAGCTGAGTTCTGCCTATTGATATCGAGAAGGTTATTGCATAATGGTCAGATGTGGGGCATATGTTTGGGTCAACAGTCCAGTCCTGCACAGTCGTCGTTCGGGAGTTACTGCAGAGTGTCAAATCGACAATGGACTCTCTGAGTGTACCATATCGGACGGCTGCGTAGGTAGGGTTGGTTCCATTGTTGCAGACTTTGAGATCGTTGAGGATGGCGAAGTCAGAAACTTTGTTTCCTCGGCGGGTGTTAGCGCGGGAACCCCACATTGTGTTCCAGGCGTTAAAGTCCCCGCCGATTACATGGATTGCACCTTGGTTGCTTCGTACGAACTGCTCCAATGTGTTAAGGGTTTGCAATTGATCTCTCCGGGGTGCTATGTATATGGATGTTAAGAAAATCTTGTTTCCTGATTTGGTTGTGATGAGAATTGTAGCTAAGTTGGATGTAGAATGTTCCGTGATGCCAAAAGTGCTGCCGATATCTGTTTTAGTGCATATTGCTGCCATAAGTGAATTGTTGTTGACGGGGAATTGGTACACGTTGTAACCAGGTATTTTCTTTATGCAGTTTAGGTTGCTTATGTATGGTTCCTGGATAAAGGCTATGTCTGGGTTTTTATCATTGAGGTATGTAAGAAGTTCCTGAGTTGAGTTACGGCTCCCGTTTAAGTTGATTTGAATGGCTTTAAGTTTTGTCACATTGCTGCGATTTCTGTCTGTGATTTGATTATAATTTCTATTGTCCATAGTCAGTTTTATTTTTAATTTTGTTTGTTATTATGATGTTTCTAGGGCAGGATGTGGAAGTTGCTGAGTGATTTAATTTGGGGTTTTGAATGTTGTTTTTCTGTGCGTGATGTATGCAATTCAGGCACTTTGGTGGGTTAGATTTCGACGGGCAATCTTTGAAGATGTGTGTTTCTGAGGCACAGTGGGAACAAGCGTGCTCTTTGATGGTGCACGTCTTCCTGGTGTGCCCGAACTGCAGACAGTCGTAGCACTGAAGGAGAGAGACGTACTCCTCAGCGTGCACGCGTTGATGTTCAACGTTTATTCGACCTGTCTTCACAACTTCACGCCAGCAGGCGGGTGTTGTTCTGAAGACGGCGTTGTATAAGACTTTGTTTCGGTTTGACCTTTTAAATTGATAGTGTATGTCTTCCTTTTTGAAATTAGTTTTAAGAGTTTCGTTCTGGCTGAAAATGATATCTGTAAGCTCTTCGGTAGGGATTGAGTTTGTGATACCCTTGAGGATAAATGAAGGTTGTAGTTTTTTGGACTGTTCGGCTGAAACGTTAGAGTTGGGTTGGTTGGCTTTATTTAGCGCTGTTTCTCTTTGACTTTCCGTGTCAAACTCAACTCTGATTTTGTTGTTGGAAACAAACTTAACTCCCGCAGGTGCGAACGTTGTGTCTTTGAATGACACGCTTTTGTTCCAGTGCTGGAGTGTTTCAGAGTTGCTGGTGACTGGGGTTTTGGCAGTTATTATTATTGCAGGTTTGGTGGTTGGCAGAGTAGCGGGGGAAGTTGGTTTTTTGGTGATGGATTTAGCGGCTTCGGCAAAGGAAGTCTTTTGTTGAGTTTTAGGTAGGTGGTTAGAGATCTGCTTCTGTATCTCTTCTTTGATGGTGGTTTTGATGACTGAGATAGTGTTGTCGTCAAGGGCGACTTGTGGAGAGGGTATGAAGGTAGTTCCTTTTAGGTTTGTGGCTAAGTCCTGTAATTCTTTTACAGCTTTTATTATTGTCTCTTTGTTTGACTTGGTGAGGCTCTTGCCTTCTGTTATTTTTGTTAAGATGAACTTGGTGGTTTTGATGACCTCTTTGCTGAGGTCGTTGGGTGCGAAGTCGCCGTTGGTGGAGGATGACGATTGATACTCGTCATCCGACAAAACTAAGTTTAGTGAAGACCCTAATGGAGATATCAATAGATTAGGGTCCATATTGGTGGTCATGTTTGTACATTGGTGTATTTACGGTAAGTTGTAGGTTAAATGTATTTTTATTTAGTTTTTAAGTTTTATTTCAGGTAATTTTTGTGTGTTTATAAATGTTTACCGTGTTATTCTATTTAATTTATATTTATTTTCTTTGCAGGGACAGGGAAGGAGAAGGGAGCGGACAAGGAGTTGCAACTTTATCTGAGGTAAGAAATTTATTAAAAATTTGTGAATTTTTTGACTTGGTGATTAATGTAGGATTTTTTATATGTTTACAGGAGTGCTGTATCTGGTGTCAAAATGACCGCCGCAGATGTGGTGAGTAATTTGCAAAATATTGGAATTTTAAGATGATATTTTAAAATTTTTAAGTGTGAAAAACTTGTTTCAAAATATGAAAATTTTTAATAAAAACTAAAGTAGTAGGTTTTGATCAATTTTATTCTAATGGGTGTGTGTTGGGGTTATATCTAATAGATTGGGATGATAAAATTTTTGTGATTTTCCGACTTTTTAATTTCGGGAAGATGGTCGGTGTCAAAAAGTATGAAAATTTAAAATTCTCAAACTTTTTATTTGAGGTCTTTATAAACTGAGAAACGATTCTTTAAAAGAATTTTGAGTTAATAATAAAAATTTAAAAAGTTAAAAATGAGTGAAATTTTTACAAGTGTGAGATGGTAAAAACTGAATGGGATGTTTTGGTGGGACAAATGAGGTATCAAAATGATCGCCGGAACAAATAAGGATAATGTTAAAAGAATTATGAATTTAGGTTATTATTTTAAAATTTTTAAGGGTGAAGAACACTTTTTGAAAGATGAAATTTGCTAATAAAAAATTAACTGGGCTATTGAAAACAATTTTATTCGCACCGTGGTATGTGGTGGAATTATGGAGTAGGATGAGATAATAAAAATGGGGGGTAAAATTTTGAAAATTTTGGAAATTCCAAAATTTTCAAGTGGAGATAAAAAATTTAAAGTGAAGAATTATATTTACAAAAACTTAAGAAAACTAATAAATGCAAGTGCAAAATGAATATAAAAGTGAGAAAGG
>CATOPS010000002.1:0-35000 GCA_951802225.1 Euspilapteryx auroguttella | reverse complement strand
GCACTACACCGGGCGCTACGACTTTAGATGCTTCAGGGGCACAATTTCCATCCGAAACCACTGAACCAGTAAATTCGGTCTGCTGTTTACCGGGCGTAGTGTTTCTCAAAATTCTGGTTTGGGTAATGGTTTGGGTAGGATGCAGCCCCTAACCAGGGTCGGATGCTACAAGTTTGGATTGTAATCCTGTCCGATTAGCTTTCCAGACTCTGCATAGGGCAAACATCAGTTTATGAGAGCACATAGAAGAGTATGCATTGCGTCAACGACCGGCGTAACAGTACAGGGACGGCTCAGAACGTTATGCCGTCGCTGAACCCTCTCTATCCCGTCCTGGAGCGGTACTCTCTCATTTAGTTTAGAGATTTATTTAATTTATTATTAATAAGAATCAGTGTTGCTTAATATGGTATGATGTGTGGTTTGCACCATTACAATTGTGAATGTCTAAAAAGAAAGAGAGTAGGCTCACCGTTCGTGGGCTCAACACACCCAAGCCATGGTTTGTTTGCTTTGGACCAGGGTGTACTTCCAGTTCACTTCACTATGTCGCTGCGGCTCACCAGCCGAAGCGAGAACCGAGGACAAGGTGTCGCTTCGTTGGGGAGTTCCCTGGTCGCGTTTGTTTGGTTTTATGACTAAAAAGTCCCACTCCTGCGGAGCACATTATATCCACGTCTCTTCGCATAGAGTCGGCGGCTACAGGTTCGGATGGTTCAGCATTAGGCAAGCCCATCCCTGACCATCCCAACCCGATTTGCCTCCGGCACCGTGCAGAGCAGACATCGATACATGTGGGTCCGTAGAAATGTATGTTTGGTGACAACAGAAGTCTCAGACCACAGGAGCACATACATCCATGCCTCTTCGCACATATTTAGGTGCTACAGGTTCGGATGGTTCAGCATTGGGCAAGCCCATCCCTGACCATCCCAACTTGATTCGCTCCCGGCACCGCGCAGAGCAGGTATCGATGCATGATAGCCCGTAGAATAGTTAGAATAGCATGAGTCAATTGTGACAGCTTTTAGTGATCAGGGTGTACTTCCAGTCCACTTCACTATATCACAGTGACTCACCAGCTGGGGCGAGAACCGAGAATAAGTGTCGTTTCGTTGGGGAGTTCCCTGGACACGTTTGTTTTGGTTTGGTTTGGTTTGATTTGGTGACTATAAGTCTCAGTTCACAGGAGCACGTGTATCCATGCCTCTTCGCACGGGGTCGGGTGCTACAGGTTCGGATGGTTCAGCCTTGGGCAAGCCCATCCCTGACCATCCCAACCTGAGTCGCTCCCGGCGCCGCGCAGAGCAGGTATTGATGCATGATAGCCTGTAGAGTAGTTGGAATAGCATGGGTTGTTTGCGGCGGTTTTAATGATCAGGATGTACTTCCAGTCCACTTCACTATACCACTGCGGCTCACCAGCCGAAGCAAGAACCGAGAGTAAGTGTCGTTTCGTTGGGGAGTTCCCTGACCACGTTTGTTTTGGTTTGGTGACTGTTAAGTCTCAGTCCATTGGAGCTAGTGCATCCATGTCTCCTTGCACGGGGTCGGGTGCTACAGGTTCGAGTGGTTCAGCATTAGGCAAGCCCATCCCTGACCATCCCAACCCGATTCGCTCCCGGAAATGCGCAGAGCAGGCACCGATACACGTTAGCCTGTAGAGTAGTTAGAATAAATAAAATGTCGCTCTTCATGGGGGCACACATACCGACATCTCCTTGTACAGAGACGGATGCTACAGGTTCGCATGGTTCAGCCTTGGGCAAGCCCATACCTGACTATCCCAACCTGATTCACTCCCGGCACCACGCGGAGCAGGTGTCGATGCATGGTAGCCCGTAGAATATCTCATTATTTATAATTTATTTAAAACACTATCACATTCGTCAATTGTCGGGTACGGGTCTCCCCCGTAAATTGCCACTACAACGGATACCAAAGGGCTATCCAGTAATCCAGTCCACTCCTCCTTGAGCCCCACCGGTTCGTCCAGTCATCCTGCAGAGGTACGCCCGCTCCGCGACCCCGGCCCGCGGCTGTTGCTCAGGAATTTTCGGCCCGAAGTGTAAGTAGCTGGAAACCAATAAATTCGGAGAAATATGTTAAAGTAGCTTTGTTGTGCCTCGCGGTGTAGTCCTCGCCTTATTGGGGAAGATAGATAGCTAAAGTGTTACTCCGAGGTTTGTTCGGGCCTTCGTTTGTTCCGAATTTGTTAAATCTGTTCAGCTGGTCAGACGTGAAGAGGTAACAGACGTGTTTGATTAAAGCTTTCTCATATATTGTTAGTGGGCGCCCCGCAGCTTCGCCATCTTTAGTCTATACAAAGTGTATTTAAATTGGTTCGGTCCTTTCACAAAAAAGTGAGACGGACGAACGGACAGACAGACAGACAGATAGACAGACAGACAGACAGACAGACAGACAGACAGGCAGACAGACAGACAGACAGACAGACAACACAGACAGACAGCTACACGGTCAGACACGCGGACCGATATATAGACAGAAACGCGGGTCGATATACAGACAGACACACGGACAGACAGATAGACAGACAGAGCTACTTTCGCATTTATAATATGGTATGGGTATGGACTAGCTGTGCCCCGCAGCATTGTCCATGGTTTATTTCTGTCAAGACACCAGCCTGTGTTGATCCAGGGTGTCAGCTTAATTTCATACAGGATTTAACTGAAAATGTTCCAGTCGTTGAGACGTGAGGAATTGGCAAACATACACGCAAACTTTCGTCTTATATTGCTAGTGTGTTTAGCTGTACCCAGCAGTGTAATCCGCATTCTGTAGTTAACTACTGTAAGTAATCCAGAGTGCTGGCGAACTTGATACCAAATTGCATTCAGTTGTGAAGAAGCAACAAATATACATATGCACAAACCTTTGTACCCACAATATAAGTGAGATTGGCTGTGACTAGTAGCGTTACCCGCAGTTTGTTGCAGCTGTCCTCTTCTCTGTTCATGATAAGCTCATGTTTATTTTGGGCATCTTGTGTGTAAAAAACTCCCCCAAATATGAAAATCTGTCAGAGTTAGGTTCAAGTAATATCTGTTCATGGTGAATTAGAGAGCTAATTAAGAGGGTCCGCATTCCAGTAGTTTTCTAAATTCAGGTTTTTATAAATAGTGTAAGATTTTTAAATGTAGTAATGCAACCCTTTTTAATTCTACAGAGGACTATTTATTTTGTTCTATAAAGATGTAAAAGTTAGTCCAGGTGATATCTGTTTGTCACAGAAAACAATTAAAAGGAGGCCTTATTGTGGTAGGGTTTCCCAAACTTGAGGTTTCAAAGGGCAAGATGTAAATGATATAGAATAGAATAGAAAAATAAACTTTATTGCATACAGAGTAGGATGCAAAAGTACGTTAATAAATATATAGTAAGGGATATATTTTGGTTTAATGGTTATGTTTGCCTATATTATGCATTTACTTTGAGCTTTCTGTCTACCCCTGGTCATAATATCAAGTGTATAAGTCTTAGTGATATGTGTTCTTGATAAGTTACAAGACTAGTTAAAAGAGGCTTTATTATAGTGAAGTTTCCTGAGTTTAGGTTTTATAAGTTGTGCAAAATGTAAATGGAATTGTAATGTTAGGGGCCTTTGATTTTTATGGTAGCACTTATCTAGATGTGTGGTTTTAGTAGAATTCCACTGTGGACTATAAGCTTGCTCACTTACTTTGTGCCTTAGTGTTCTCTTATTAAAATATAAAACACACAAGTTAGTCCTGGTGATGATAAGTCACAAAACACAATAAAAAGGAGGCCTTATTATAGTGAGGTTTCTTAAACTTGGGGTTATACAAAGTGCAGGATGTAAAATTGACAAATATATTTGAGACACTTGGTCTCATTCCCACCGCTGATTCCACTGTTGGCTAGGGGTCTTCCCACTTACCTTTAGCAATGTTGAACACTTAAGGTAGACCAAGCATCATTCATACTGTGCAGCCCTGTTTTAGCTCCACTGTAGATTAAAAGCCTATTTACTTACTTTATGTCTTCTGCCCTCTCATATCAAAATATTAGACAAACAAGGCGGTTCAAGTGATGTCTGTTCATGATAAAACTTAGTTGAAGAGGATTCTTTAAAGTCAAACACAAAGCTTGATTAAAAGAGGTCTTATTGGAAGTCTTATTTAAGTCAGGGTTCCAAGTGTGGTGTGGTGCGGGGTGAATAGCTGACAGGCGTAATGTTAGGGACTCCTACTAGCTGTGGTCGCGCTCACTCAAATTATGTGGCCCTGCTATAGTTCCACTGCAGATCAGGGGTATGCCTATTCTATATCGAGGTTCGAGTCTCCTGCTATGAGTCGTGCACACAGAGAGAGCTCCTCATCAATTCCAAATGTAATTCCAGGTGATATCAGCCGTGATTCTATTAAGGTTGCTGCTTCATAAGGTCGCATGTTATACCTGTGTTGTTTTATTACAAAATGTACGGCGTACAGACAACCACAGACCAACTAGAGATCAGACAACCGTATTTAAATTTAAATCGAGCATTCTCTAAACTTGTTTAGGCAAGGTGGTGTCAGTGTTGCCAATGGCTATTTATCAAATTTCCCCAAGATCACTGTTCAAATTCCCCAAATTTTGGGAGAAAAATGTGCTGATTCCCCACAAAATTCCCTCTTAATGAGAAAGTAGACTAATCGAAATGTCGCTTAAAAATCATCCGGTAAATTATGATCCTACTCCGGTTTTCTCTTATGTTCAGGCTTAAAGGTAAAAACTAAGTTAAATGTACGTAAAAACTGATGAATTGTAAATTACATATATAAATGCTTTCCTAATTTGCTTAAAAGAACCAAATATTAACATTACATTAGGCAAAAACTAGGAATAACCGACTGACTGATTTTAGGGCGGAGTGATACATTTTCATTATTGTATTTCCATATTATTCAGTAATTTAAACGAATTAGGTTAATAATCACTTCCCTGAAAATAAGTTTAAGTTTAGGCCATTTTGTCAATAAAATAAATAAAGGCAGTAATTTATATTTGATCAGTGGATGATTTGGTTATACTTTTGTGAATTGGTAAAATGCTAAATTCCCCTCTTATTTCCCCGCACAGTGCCTATCCCCACAAATTCCCCAATCGCTTTGGAATTCCCTGCAGTTTGGGGAATTCTCCACACATTGGCAACGCTGGTTGGCGTATTATTCGCCACAAAACAAGGAGCCCATTCTGACGTTGTCACTGTGACGCAACTAGTGATGTAGCCAAATGAATGACTCTATGCGCGATGCTCACGATTCAGTTTGTGTGAGTATTTGATCGATTTGGTTTTTACAAAGTGCATTGGATGTAAATTATGATTAGATAATTTTACTAAACTTTAATATTGTAGGTAATTTGAAATGAAATAAGCGAAAGTGATTGAGTCTTAAATCAATATCAATCTCCTGATTATAAGTCGAAATCGACAGAATTGATACCATCACTACTAAAGGGCAAAACAGACTGGGAATGTAACTTTTTTTTTTTTTTTTTTTATGGTGTTTCGTTAAATTATAAAATTGCATGTTATTTCAAATTCAGAGTGAAAAGAATGGCGCAAATAATATTTCAAAGAGCATTGTGTTGTGTAGAAACACTACGTTATTAATAATTATTGTGTTGTTTCTTTCAGTTACGTTCTGAGTTACATTCTGGGTGTAGTGTAACGGGTTTGTCTATGATTTGTTTTCTATGATTTCGTGTGGCACAGATTATTGTATATTACATACAACACCAAAAGCCGGGAGTGTCACGCCGCCCGAGACCGTCAACGCACGCATTACGTTCCGAAAACTTTTTCGTAAGGGAAATTCTGAGTTTTGGCTGTATGGGATACATTCCTTTGCCTAACAAAAATGGGCGAATCAATCAGTGGCAAAACTTGTCAGTCCTGAGTCCTGACTACATGAGACTAGTGCTGACCTAAGAATTCACATGCCGCATTTAATCGGTAGGTGTTACCGTAATTTTGAGCGTAATGCAGTTTCACAATTATTTATGAAATCGTGTTATCTAAGGTCTGGCGAGGTGCGGTGAGTGATGATGATGGTATTAGGTCCTTGGGTAATGAATGTGTCAAAGGTAGGTGTAACGCACACCGACGCCATCCAGTGCTGCAACCCTAGGACCGAACCAAAACCCACATCGTACCATCGCACCATCGGTTTTTACTACGCAGTTTTCTCCCGTAAAATCATTTAGAGTGGTAAGGGATAAAAATGAGATTTTTATAAAATTAATTGATTATTTTGGTATACCGTAAGTTTCACTATATACCGAATTCTATGCTGGAAATATCGTAAGTTTGACGAGGAGTTAGGGACATCACTATGTAATACTTGATAAGTCTGTGTAAAGTTATCTATAAACAAAATAATGAAGAAACAAGCAGGAAACAGAAATTTTGTGGAGATATGGAAAGTTTGTTACGATTGTTGCTTTGTATTCAGAAGGGAATACACAGTTTTCTCCTGAACGCGTTTAATTCCTGGAATCCGGTCTGTTAGATTAGCCGTCCCTAAAATGGCCCACCGGCCAGGTAATTGTTTTAGTGTCATCGCTCGTATCATCAATTGGCAGCATTCGCCACCTCGTCCCGTAAGCCGCATCTACGTGGCTAAGTGGGACCGTTGCTTATCCAATGTGCTCTTTTCAGGTGTATAAATTTCAAGAGGGAGAGAGAGAGCCAGGATTTCCTATGTTGATGATGACAAGAGGCGGCGCGGACTCATGTTATTGAACGCAACTTTGTCCGACTAGATACCTGTTCCGGAGCCTGTGGTGGCTGCCCGCGTTTGTCACAGTTATTTAGATTTGACCGGTAAGTTGAGAATGGTTTAATTATTGAGCATTCTTGTCCTGTAAGTTGAGATAGTTATAATATTTGTGGGTGAAGCCTACCTAGGTTGGATTTTAATGCAGGCAATGTTTACAGAGTGTGAGGCCAAGATCTCCGCCAGATCAGGGCCACTCGAGGACCTGGGTTGTAGGCGATCTTGGACACTTCTTCTGGACCCCGTCCCACTGGAATTCAGCGAGTCGCTATCAGGCGTCTAACTATTCAGCTTTCGAAGCTTGAATCATTGGGCCATAATCTCTGCCTGTCCACCACTGCAGACTAAAGTAAGTCTGTGTGAATGTATTTTAATGCTCTGAGTCTATCCCCGGAACAGATCTGTTCAGAGTTGATTAGAGGGTCAAAAGAGAGTTGGGCTGTGTTGTTTGTTTTATGAGCGGTCTGAGCGGCGTATCCTTCCGGTGTTTGTCTACCGTTAAACATATAGAGGTGTTTTGTTGAGAGTAATTTTGTTGGATATCTGAACTGTTTTGAATTACTTTCCTATGTTTAAATTGAATCATGACTAGTCTGGGCTTATTAAGGAATTTCCTTTATTAATATTATTATTATTTTTGGAAACTCCTTATTGTTATGTTTTTTATTCAATGTGATTTATGTTTCAGTATTATTTTCATCAAGGGGCGGGCAAGTACAGTCAAGGACTAGGAGGCCGCAACAGACCCGTCCATGGCCCCGCCAGCCCCAGACCGTACTACCAAAGAACAAGAGCTATCCCGCAATACAGAAAAACCGGAAGCGCTACGTCAACCGTGTCCACCACTGTACGACACCGGCGTCTCCTCGAAAAACAACTAATGTGTTTAGTAATTAATTGTTTTAAGAATTTAGAATGGAAGATTAATCAATATTAATCATATTATAATGAGTAATATTATTTGTTGTTAAGCATTCCTGTGGTGGTTGTGTATAGGGTTTTAGTTGTTCTTTACTAGTGCAAATGTAAATATATTGATGATTTGTATATAATTTTGTTTCATTTATATTATAATTTAGGATTAATGTTAAATATTGATCATTTATTTAAAATTTTGTTTTATTCATATTAGCTGTTTATTCTGGTGTGCTTTGTATCATAGAACCTTCCCTGGACCACTATAAGTATTTCAAAACCAGATTTAGCCAAACGGGCCCTGTTGTTCTTGAGTCCTAGCAGGACGACAGGTCAAAATTAATTTTTATTATAAGATATCGGGGTCTAGCTAAAGGAGAGGCATGTTAAGATGAAAAATTTCTATAGTTGGCTAATAATTCACTTGCCTTATTACACAAACTAAGTTAAAAGTAGTATCTTCCATTAAATCAAGATCTGCCGGTGAATGAGTGAGTGCTTCCTGCAAGCTCGCAAATGGGCAGTAGTAGAATGGAGGCTGGTTATGAGAGGTGGCATGATCGGTGTGTGAACGCAGAACCAATGTGCTCCACACTTCCTCCCGCTCCATGCGGGGCGTGTGTCAAATGAGTTGTATTGTAGCACATTTAGGTCAGTGTGAGTGAGTGTACGGTGCACGGCATCGCTATTGCACGTAATTCACTTGATAGTCGAGTGAGTGGTTATGGGCAGCTCATCCCCTCCCTCACACTAACATACGCGAGACAGCATGCATTCGACCGCGATCATGGGTTCCTTTCCACACGGCTGGTCAAAGTCAACAATCAAGTGAGTTGCAAGTGAGCTGCGGGTGAGTGTTATGTGAGCTCTATGTGAGTGTTGGCAGCCCATCTCCTCCCTCATATCAATAAACGCGAGACAGCATGCGTCCGGTCGCAATCGTGGGATCCCTTCCCCGTCAGCGTGGTTAATTAGGGTAGGGATGTGATGGAATCGATTTAACAAAACTGATTGGTAAGCAATCGATTCTTTTTATTTTAAATTGACAGTTTTCTTTCTATAAATATAGGTATAGATCGATGAATGTATTAGTAAAACGTAAAAGTAATGGTCAGTATATTGAGGAGACTTTTGTCTGTTTGTATCTAATATGGTCCGGAACAACACTGTAGTATGTGTAGCGATGATTAGCGTTGTGTTATAAGGTGATGCGAAGTTTGCTTTGTAAGATGCTTTATTTAATGATAATTATTTTTTGTTTTAAACCCGAGACCCGCCTTTACAATACGTTCACAAAACCGAGAACCCCCTCCTCTCCGAAGCCGGCCATAACAGGAACCAAAGCCCTCCCCTGAACGCACCCGCTCGCACTGAAAGACCGCATTGAAGTCGGCCTAGCCAAACCCAAGACAATCGCGGAAACACACACACACACACATGCATACATTCATACATACGCACAGGTCAAATCGGTAACCCCCCTTTCCGAAGTCGGTAAAAATAAGTAATTGATTTAAGGTAATCGATTTTTGAAGTAAAATGAATCGTTTTTAATCGATTATATTTATAATCGATGATTTTCCGCACCTACGGCTAGTGTGATTTATTTACCTTCTCTCTGCCTGCTTCTGCTATTTATAGTAAATTATGATAAAAATGTCGGAAATTTGTACATTTGGCTGCCGCAGTAGGTACCTATGTTGTGTTTATTTGGTGTGTTCTTGTTTGTTGCTGGTGTTGCGTAATGTGGAGGACGAGGGGATTTGTGAGCAGGTTGAATTATTGATGGAAGAGGCTATATTGAACTAGTAAGGGTCTTGGAGATGCACGCGACGTCTTGCCGGGTATCGTAGCTGTGCCTCGGGCTTCATGATGGATGATCTGATGGGTTACCGCCGAGTTTTTGATTTGGTTTATCCTCTTTTGGTGCTGGTATTTCATGATGAGGCTTGTGAGCAGTTTAAATTGTTAATGGAAAGAGCTAAGTAATGTATCCAGACGGCGTAGGTAGTGATTGTGGTGAGTTTATCGTGAGTTGAACCTATTTCCTACAGTAATTATGTTCTACTGTAGTTTTGAATTATAAGGTTGGTGGATCTTTAGGGTGATGTGTTCAGTCACGTTACTGTTAACTACATATTTGTGAATATGTTTTGCTAGAGATTTAGAAAGGGAATCATTAGAAGAGAGAGGATGTTTCAATGTACAAAGCGAAAGTTCGAAGCTAAGTAGCTTTAAATTTTACCCAGCACACTGAACTGATTTTATAGCGTTGTAATACTGGTGTTTTGTATGTATTTGAATCTACTGTAATTTGTCATTTTACTTGATGTAGATTAAAACACTGTTGTTTTGACTGGTACATTTGGAGATACTAGAGTTAAGGAAATAGGAATGGTTTGAAGATGCTAGTCCTGCAGGTAGCTTGTTATAACTAGATGGGTCTAGGGGGAGTGTGGGGGCAGTTAGAGTTTAAAGGGCAGTGGAGTAGTGTTGGGGGTAATGTAGTAGTGTTGTCTGGGAGTCACTGTTTGGCCATGGGCTTGGATGTAGGCAGTGGAGGATAAATAGGGGATGGCTAGTTGATTCTCTGACGGAGCTGTAGGTTATGTGTTTAATTATTTAATTAATGTATATTTGTTTCTTTGGTTACAGGGTGTTGGTTGGGGTCTACAGTTAAAAGCTGAGAGAGGGAGGTCAGTGCAGGATGTTGCAGGAGCAGGTGTGAGCAGTGTAGGTGGGTTGTTGAGGGTGGGATTGTGTATTTAAGGAAATTATGTTTAATATTCATTGGTTTATATGGAAAAAAAGACAAACTAATTGTTGTTTCTGCTAACATCCTCTTTGTTTTCTATATTTTAGTAATCTTAGTCAACTCTGGTCTTTTATGAACATTTCTTAATCATAGTAAGATAAATCGGCCCAAACATTCTTGAACTCTAGCATGACCAGCAAACCTTGGTTCATTTCCACGTATAGTAGATAGATTATTGGTGTTTTTACACAGAATGTAATTTGTTATTTGTTTCAGCATGCAGAGTTGGCTGCAGTGGAGTTTACTGGATTGGGTGCTCGGCAGAGGATGCGCGGACAGAGAGGTTTGTGTTTGTGGAGAAGTCTTTTGATTATGTAGTTAAGAGTGGCGGTTGAGTTTAATTTATTATTGTTGGAGTAGGTATTTATTATGGTGTGTATAAATTATGTGTGTATGCTAATAGTTAGAGGCGGTCCAGGCCGCCGCAGCACCTATAGCTTCTCCGCACTGCAAGACAGCTCCCGCTCCCCGGCAACACAGTGTAGGGCCGACGAAACCATAGACAAACCCGTCACGGCCCCCCTGACCTCCACTGTTTATTCGAGTAGGTCTGGTAGTCCCCCAGTGAAATCGAGACAGACAGATGGACAGACATCAACCAATATACCATTATGGGTTTGTTAGAAGACAATTAATATCATTATTAAGATAGTCCAGTGTGGTTTGTAACATAAAGTGAATTCATAGATTTGGATTTGACTAATTTTGGGTATAAGTAATGCCTTATTTGGAAGAATGAATAATGGTTTCTGAATCTTATAAATGATATACTTGATCATGGCGCGACACTTGATCTTTTTACATCAACAGAATCAATATTTTGCATGGAGCCGTCGTTTATATAGATTCCAGTGTGGCAAAAAGCTCCATTTAATAAATAATAAATTGAGTTAAGTAAATCTTGATTTTTTATGTAATGAAATGTATATTACTTATTTTATTTAAAATTGACTATTGTATTTAGGTATTTAATTTATGGTAATTAATTTGGCTATTTTTACATAATATTGTGTTAGATGAACTTATAACGTGACATTATTATTTAAACTATTTTCAATTAATTTTTATAAGTAAGTAATTTTGATGATTTCTTTCTTGATGGACTATTGTTTTTATTAATTTATAACTTCTTCTCTTTCTTAGGAGTTGTAATAATAAATAATAATAATAATTCACATACAAAGTGGCGCCCCCTGTACTGTAGGTAATAATGTTGGATTAGAGGTGAGGTCATACTGTTTAGGATTGTAAAATAGAATAATTTAGTAGATTGGTGGCTGGAATGGTTTAGATCATTATTTTCAGGGCTGAGATAGGATTGCGATGATCATAGGATTTAGCTTGTGTATGATGTCAATTGAATTTCTTTTGTTACAGGGTGAGGAGCTGTCGGGAGTGTTGCCGGGTCAGGAGTCAGGGCGGCTGCGGCGGGCGAGCGGAGGGGGAGGGGCAGGTTAGTGTAGTAATGCATTGTTTGTTTGAATGAATGAATGAATGAATATGCACTTTATTGTCCTCAAATACAGAAATATTTAACAATTGTTTGTTGTTAGAGGTGATTCTTTCTTTATTGGTCTAGTGCAGGGGGAGCGTTAGGATTGACAGCTATTGTATGTTATGATGGAATAAATTTAAATTCATTTAAATTGGTTATATTTATTTAAATGATTTGCGGGTAAGGAAGGGATTATTATTGTCTTTAGTGTCATCTGTGATTGTCAGAGATAGTGGTAGAGTAGGCTATGTTTCTGAGAATTAGTAGTAAGTGTGAGTGTTCATGCACATTCGCATGTGAATATACGTTTGCGTGGGATATGATGTGCATGCATCTTTGTTCATACAGAAGACTATGCGCGCGCATATATTAAATAAATTTATGTATAGAGTTCTATTTTTGTTTACAGGGAGTGGCAAATCATGATGGAGGTAGAAGAGGAAGAAAGGTGCCGTCGTTCACAGGATTGATGAGTGAAGCGAGAGTGGCGCAGATAATGAAGAGATCTTGTAGACTATGTATTTTATGTAGGGGAGTCATGGTTGATTAGAGGGTTCATTCTGCACATTTGCGAGTGTGCCTGGGATTTATCTTTACTTTAATGTGGGGGATGTTAGAGGGGAGGATTGTCCGGTGGGGCGCCGCGCGTCTGTCGGGAACAGGAGGGCCGCGAGTACTTTGTATTGATATTATTTGAATAAGAGATGGTTGTAAAAGCAGGCTATACAGCAAGGGGGCAAAGTGACGCGTTGTGTATGGGAGTGATCTGTTTAGGAACTAGAGCGTAAAGGGGGTTGCGACTGCTCCTGAGGCAGAATAACTCAGTCTCTATATTCTGTTTTTTTTTTTTTTTTAATCCATCTGATGAGTAAATTGTATAAGGAAATATTTGTGTAACCTATCTTGGTCTGTTGCCCGATTAGCTAGTTCGTTTTCGAGTCCACTTCACTTGGATCATTTAATTTATAATAGTAGTAGGTGACAATTATTATTATTACTGGGGGAGAATGTGAACAGTAATTGCCGGTAAATATTTTGTCTTTTTGTTACGGTATGGGCATAGATGCATAGATTAAATTACGTATTAAATATGTTTGTTTTGTTCGAGTTCTGCTACAATGTTGCATCATAGCTGTCCCGGGGGCAATGAAGAATGTGAAGAAGTTCATTATTGGCTGGCTATAGACCAGAAGTGTATAGATAGGAACATAAAGGCTTAGGGCGGGAGCAAAAATCCTACTTTCGGGTGGATTAGATAAAATGAAATATGTATGTTAATAAGATTTAGCAGTTGGTATGCCCATGTTATTTTGGTCCACGTTGCATTGTGTATGAGCACAATTAGGCTGATACCTTTTTAAGTATAGTTGCCAAAAAAAAAACTATTTTGTATTATTTTATTAAATTATTATTGTCAAAATTTAAATTAGGTTATGTAATAAATAATTATACTTAGTGAATTTATGTAAAGCTGTATGGGAGTGTTACTCTGATAGTGACACAAAATTGTAACGCTTGTCAGGGTCCACACAGTGTGGTGCAGCGACCAGTGCAATCCCTGTATACTTGTGAATTGTGTATCCAATAAACTATTGAGTAAGTATAATGTTTTTTTTTTTTTTTATTCATTCATAATTATGTAATTAAGTTATTAAGCGCCATTGGTTTGCACTATTTATATTTGACAGGTATTATTTTAAGTAAGGATAATGATAAATATAAAACCTGAAGTTTATGTCATATACAATCCACCGGTCGACGAGCGAGTGCCCTGTACAGATTCGCAGGTAGAGAGGGAGAGAGACTATAGCACACATGGTTGCTTTCTCGCTCCTTATTCAGCAAACAGTCAGTGGTAACGACGCACTCGTGTGCAGAGCCCGCTGCACAAAGATTCACCGATCAACGAGTGACAGACAGACATGGATGGTATGTGAATACAATGCAACTCACCGCAGTGCTCTCCATACACCACATTTCTTTCTACTCCATGCGGAACGTGAATGTGTGTTAAGTGTGTTGCAGTAAGTATGTTTTTTAGGTTGGCGCGAGTGAGTGCACGGGACCACCTTCACGTGCGACGTGCAGGTTAAGTGAGCTGTAAAGCGCGGCCGCGTAGCGGTTGCAAGACCGTACTGACTTAGCCTGTGTAGGGATAGTGGTGCTGTGTATAGTAGTGTGCATCTTCATGACTGTCTAGCAGCAGGGTGCGCGGTGAGTGAGTGTTATGGGCGGCTCACCTCCTCTCTCACACTAACAAACGCAAGATAGGGTATTCCCTCTCCCTGTCCGCGTGCAAGGCCCGCTGCACAAAAGATCCACCGATCAACGAGTGAGTGTTTGGTGCATTTAGGTAGACGCGAGTGAGTGCACGGGACCACCACCGCTCGCGGTGTGCTAGTCAGAAGTTAACGAGTGACATGCATTTTTATGACTGTCGTGCAGCAGGGCGCGTGTAGTGCATCGCGACCGCAAACTGTGTGCGAAAGACGGTTCAGCGTGCATTTGGTTCTTTGCGCGGGTAAATAAGGGAGGCGGTAGCGTTAATATTATTTAGTTAGAGTCCAACTTCATTCAGAGGTCCCCGTCCACACCCAGGCGATTCAGCGCGAGAAGCAGAGCATACATGTATTAATGCTGGGAGAAAATCGGGTAAGTTTAAGTGACAAGGTTGCCCCTTTTTCTCTTTTGTTTGAAATTAACTGTAAGTATAGGTAAGTTTTATGTAAGTATGTATTTTGGAGTTTTATGGCAGTGGAGCATTTTCATCTTATCCTAGTTCAAGATTCACCGATCAACGCGGTGAGTGAGTGTTATGGGCAGCTCACCTCCTCTCTCACACTAACAAACGCGAGATAGCATATTCTCTCTCCCTGTCCGCGTGCAAAGTCCGCTGCACAAAAGATCCACCGATCAACGGGTGAGTGTTTGGCGCATTTGGGTTGACGCGAGTGAGTGCACGGGACTGTCACCGCGCGTGGAGTGCTAGTCAGAAGTTAACAAGTGACATGCATTTTTGTGACTGTCGTGCAGCAGGGCGCGTGTGAAGCATCGCGACTGCAAACTGTGTGCGAAGCATGATCAGCGTGCATTTGGTTCTTTGCGTGGGTATATAAGGGAGGCGGTAGCGTTAATATTATTTAGTTAGAGTCCAGCCTCATTCAGAGGTCCCAGTCCAAATCCAGGCGATTCAGTCCGAGAAGCAGAGCATATGTGCATTAATGCTGGGAGAAAGTCGGGTAAGTAAGTTTAAGTGACAAGGTGGACCCTTGTTCTTTTTTTTTTTATTCGAAATTAACTGTAAGTAGGAATTAGGTAAATATGTATTTTGGAGTTTTATGGCAGTGGAGTATTTTCATCTTATCCTAGTTCAAGAATATGTATTAATCATAATAATCACAACTAGCAGTCGTCCTCCGCTGGACGTGCGTTTCCCCCACGGGTTGTCGCAAGGACAAATATTGTGTGGAGGAGTTGTTAAGGTATATTGAAGTCATTTATTGTTATAGATAATCCTTGGTTGGATCTTTAATACCGAGCGTGTTTCCAGAGGCAATGGGTGAGTCGTGATTTAACTTTGGTGTAAGTAGGGTATATATATTGTTATGTTATAATTTATATGTATAATCTGCTTTATAAATCTTTGAATAAGTATGTATTTAATTTGTTCTAATGGGTTCCTTAAAACTATTAGGGTGTGCATGATGTGATCTTTAGTTGCATGGTTTGTTGTAGTATAAGCTAAGTACTTAGCTTTAAAATAGCCCGTCACATGTTGGTAGTTCATCCAAACCAAGCAACACCAACCCATGAATGTGTGTCGAACGCCCGCCCGGACTTAAACAGCTAAGCAGATCTGGGAGGCCCGGGAGGGGGACAAGTCCCAGTTCCAGACCTCCCCGGTCCGTAGCGCCCGGTGGGCGCACGGTGCATTATTTGAAGTGGTTAGTATGATACTTAAGTCACCCAACCCAATACCAGCCATTAGACTCAACGGTCTTTTGGTATGGATTAGCGTAAGTCACTCAACCCAACCTCCCCAAACCAAGCAACACCAACCGTCAGACCTAACAGTCTTTTCGGAATGGATTAGCGTAAGTCACTCAACCCAACCTCTTCAAACCAAACCAAGCAAAATCAACCCATGAATATGTGTCGGACGCCCGCCCGGACTTAAACAGCTAAGCAGATCTGGGAGGCCCGGGAGGGGGACAAGTCCCAGTTCCAGACCTCCCCGGTCCGTAGCGCCCGGTGGGCGCACGGTGCATTATTTGAAGTAGTTAGTATGATACTTAAGTCACCCAACCCAATACCAGCCATTAGACTCAACGGTCTTTTGGTATGGATTAGCGTAAGTCACTCAACCCAACCTCCCCAAACCAAGCAACACCAACCGTCAGACCTAACAGTCTTTTCGGAATGGATTAGCGTAAGTCACTCAACCCAACCTCTTCAAACCAAACCAAGCAAAATCAACCCATGAATATGTGTCGGACGCCCGCCCGGACTTAAACAGCTAAGCAGATCTGGGCGGCCCGGGAGGGGGACAAGTCCCAGTTCCAGACCTCCCCGGTCCGTAGCGCCCGGTGGGCGCACGGTGCATTATTTGAAGTAGTTAGTATGATACTTAAGTCACCCAACCCAATACCAGCCATTAGACTCAACGGTCTTTTGGTATGGATTAGCGTAAGTCACTCAACCCAACCTCCCCAAACCAAGCAACACCAACCGTCAGACCTAACGGTCTTTTCGGAATGGATTAGCGTAAGTCACCCAACCCAACCTCTTCAAACCAAACCAAGCAACATCAACCCATGAATGTGTGTCGAACGCCCGCCCGGACTTAAACAGCTAAGCAGATCTGGGAGACCCGGAAGGGGGACAAGTCCCAGTTCCAGACCTCCCCGATCCGTAGCGCCCGGTGGGCGCACGGTGCATTATTTGAAGTAGTTAGTATGATACTTAAGTCACCCAACCCAATACCAGCCATTAGACTCAACGGTCTTTTGGTATGGATTAGCGTAAGTCACTCAACCCAACCTCCCCAAACCAAGCAACACCAACCGTCAGACCTAACAGTCTTTTCGGAATGGATTAGCGTAAGTCACTCAACCCAACCTCTTCAAACCAAACCAAGCAAAATCAACCCATGAATATGTGTCGGACGCCCGCCCGGACTTAAACAGCTAAGCAGATCTGGGAGGCCCGGGAGGGGGACAAGTCCCAGTTCCAGACCTCCCCGGTCCGTAGCGCCCGGTGGGCGCACGGTGCATTATTTGAAGTAGTTAGTATGATACTTAAGTCACCCAACCCAATACCAGCCATTAGACTCAACGGTCTTTTGGTATGGATTAGCGTAAGTCACTCAACCCAACCTCCCCAAACCAAGCAACACCAACCGTCAGACCTAACGGTCTTTTCGGAATGGATTAGCGTAAGTCACCCAACCCAACCTCTTCAAACCAAACCAAGCAACATCAACCCATGAATGTGTGTCGAACGCCCGCCCGGACTTAAACAGCTAAGCAGATCTGGGAGACCCGGAAGGGGGACAAGTCCCAGTTCCAGACCTCCCCGATCCGTAGCGCCCGGTGGGCGCACGGTGCATTATTTGAAGTAGTTAGTATGATACTTAAGTCACCCAACCCAATACCAGCCATTAGACTCAACGGTCTTTTGGTATGGATTAGCGTAAGTCACTCAACCCAACCTCCCCAAACCAAGCAACACCAACCGTCAGACCTAACAGTCTTTTCGGAATGGATTAGCGTAAGTCACTCAACCCAACCTCTTCAAACCAAACCAAGCAAAATCAACCCATGAATATGTGTCGGACGCCCGCCCGGACTTAAACAGCTAAGCAGATCTGGGAGGCCCGGGAGGGGGACAAGTCCCAGTTCCAGACCTCCCCGGTCCGTAGCGCCCGGTGGGCGCACGGTGCATTATTTGAAGTAGTTAGTATGATACTTAAGTCACCCAACCCAATACCAGCCATTAGACTCAACGGTCTTTTGGTATGGGTTAGCGTAAGTCACTCAACCCAACCTCCCCAAACCAAGCAACACCAACCGTCAGACCTAACGGTCTTTTCGGAATGGATTAGCGTAAGTAACCCAACCCAACCTCTTCAAACCAAACCAAGCAACATCAACCCATGAATGTGTGTCGAGCGCCCGCCCGGACTTAAACAGCTAAGCAGATCTGGGAGACCCGGAAGGGGGACAGGTCCCAGTTCCAGACCTCCCCGATCCGTAGCGCCCGGTGGGCGCACGGTGCATTATTTGAAGTAGTTAGTATGATACTTAAGTCACCCAACCCAATACCAGCCATTAGACTCAACGGTCTTTTGGTATGGATTAGCGTAAGTCACTCAACCCAACCTCCCCAAACCAAGCAACACCAACCGTCAGACCTAACAGTCTTTTCGGAATGGATTAGCGTAAGTCACTCAACCCAACCTCTTCAAACCAAACCAAGCAAAATCAACCCATGAATATGTGTCGGACGCCCGCCCGGACTTAAACAGCTAAGCAGATCTGGGAGGACCGGGAGGGGGACAAGTCCCAGTTCCAGACCTCCCCGGTCCGTAGCGCCCGGTGGGCGCACGGTGCATTATTTGAAGTAGTTAGTATGATACTTAAGTCACCCAACCCAATACCAGCCATTAGACTCAACGGTCTTTTGGTATGGATTAGCGTAAGTCACTCAACCCAACCTCCCCAAACCAAGCAACACCAACCGTCAGACCTAACGGTCTTTTCGGAATGGATTAGCGTAAGTCACCCAACCCAACCTCTTCAAACCAAACCAAGCAACATCAACCCATGAATGTGTGTCGAACGCCCGCCCGGACTTAAACAGCTAAGCAGATCTGGGAGACCCGGAAGGGGGACAAGTCCCAGTTCCAGACCTCCCCGATCCGTAGCGCCCGGTGGGCGCACGGTGCATTATTTGAAGTAGTTAGTATGATACTTAAGTCACCCAACCCAATACCAGCCATTAGACTCAACGGTCTTTTGGTATGGATTAGCGTAAGTCACTCAACCCAACCTCCCCAAACCAAGCAACACCAACCGTCAGACCTAACAGTCTTTTCGGAATGGATTAGCGTAAGTCACTCAACCCAACCTCTTCAAACCAAACCAAGCAAAATCAACCCATGAATATGTGTCGGACGCCCGCCCGGACTTAAACAGCTAAGCAGATCTGGGAGGCCCGGGAGGGGGACAAGTCCCAGTTCCAGACCTCCCCGGTCCGTAGCGCCCGGTGGGCGCACGGTGCATTATTTGAAGTAGTTAGTATGATACTTAAGTCACCCAACCCAATACCAGCCATTAGACTCAACGGTCTTTTGGTATGGGTTAGCGTAAGTCACTCAACCCAACCTCCCCAAACCAAGCAACACCAACCGTCAGACCTAACGGTCTTTTCGGAATGGATTAGCGTAAGTAACCCAACCCAACCTCTTCAAACCAAACCAAGCAACATCAACCCATGAATGTGTGTCGAGCGCCCGCCCGGACTTAAACAGCTAAGCAGATCTGGGAGACCCGGAAGGGGGACAAGTCCCAGTTCCAGACCTCCCCGATCCGTAGCGCCCGGTGGGCGCACGGTGCATTATTTGAAGTAGTTAGTATGATACTTAAGTCACCCAACCCAATACCAGCCATTAGACTCAACGGTCTTTTGGTATGGATTAGCGTAAGTCACTCAACCCAACCTCCCCAAACCAAGCAACACCAACCGTCAGACCTAACAGTCTTTTCGGAATGGATTAGCGTAAGTCACTCAACCCAACCTCTTCAAACCAAACCAAGCAAAATCAACCCATGAATATGTGTCGGACGCCCGCCCGGACTTAAACAGCTAAGCAGATCTGGGAGGACCGGGAGGGGGACAAGTCCCAGTTCCAGACCTCCCCGGTCCGTAGCGCCCGGTGGGCGCACGGTGCATTATTTGAAGTAGTTAGTATGATACTTAAGTTACCCAACCCATTACCAGCCATTAGACTCAACGGTCTTTTGGTATGGATTAGCGTAAGTCACTCAACCCAACCTCCCCAAACCAAGCAACACCAACCGTCAGACCTAACAGTCTTTTCGGAATGGATTAGCGTAAGTCACCCAACCCCACCTCTTCAAACCAAACCAAGCAACATCAACCCATGAATATGTGTCGAACGCCCGCCCGGACTTAAACAGCTAAGCAGATCTGGGAGGCCCGGGAGGGGGACAAGTCCCAGTTCCAGACCTCCCTGGTCCGTAGCGCCCGGTGGGCGCACGGTGTGTAATTTGAGGTTGTTAGTGTAGAGTTTGAGCCACTCCACTCGACCTTCCCAATCCAAGTAAAACCAACCGTCAGACTTAACAGTCTTTTCGGAATGGATTAGCGTAAGTCAACCCGATCTTCCATAAATCAATCAAGCCGACCAGAGCAACATCAATTCATGAATTCCATGAAGCAGACTGCTTAGACTGTGAGGCCCGGTAGAGGGACAAGTCCCAGCTCCAGACATCCCCGAACCGTGGCGCCCGGCGCGGCGCGTCATTTAGAGAAGTTACTATAAATAGATTATTTGACAATTGTGTGTTTCATTGGGACCAACAGTGGTAGAGTACAGGGAGGATGGTTTATTAAATTTTGAGTACTGGGTAATGTGTTTTATTGGAGTCCCACGATTGGAAGGGGCAATGGCGGATGGTATAAGACATAGTAAGTGGCGCTCGAAGTGCTTTAAAGGTACTGGTTGATGTTGGTACATGGTAGTATGAAGGTAGAGGGACAAGTCCCAGCTCCAGACATCCCCGAACCGTGGCGCCCGGCGCGGCGCGTCATTTAGAGAAGTTACTATAAATAGATTATTTGACAATTGTGTGTTTCATTGGGACCAACAGTGGTAGAGTACAGGGAGGATGGTTTATTAAATTTTGAGTACTGGGTAATGTGTTTTATTGGAGTCCCACGATTGGAAGGGGCAATGGCGGATGGTATAAGACATAGTAAGTGGCGCTCGAAGTGCTTTAAAGGTACTGGTTGATGTTGGTACATGGTAGTATGAAGGTAATGGTCAGGCCACAAAGGCTTGATTGGGGGGCTGGGAGGGGAACGACAATTGTTAATTAATGAAGCGCTACATTGCGATTCTGATTGGGCTGTCTGAGCAAAATAGAAAACTGAGTGCGTACAGGTGCACAGTGTGTAAGGACGGTACTGTATATGCACCGAGGTACATGGTAAATTATTATAAGGGTAGATGTAATTTGGTCTAGGGCGATGTTTATATACGTTTAGGTAGGAAAAATGGATAGCTAGGCAGGATCGGATCTCAAATCAGACAGATGCTGTCTTCTAATTAGCCGGGCTCGGCACCTTAGTCAGGTAGGCAAACAAGCGATCAGACAGGCAAAGAAGGAACAAAGAAAGCGTTATTGAAACCAGCCAGGTAGGTCAGACAATAGTCATGCAGGCAGGTCAGGATCTCCAGCCGGGCATGTTCAGTCTTTAGCTAGGTAGGTTCAATTCTTTAGTTAGGTAGGCCATGCGGACAGATACAAGAAGGTACCAAGGAAGTTGGCCAGGTAGGTTTGAAGAACAGCTAGGCAGGTCCAGATCTTTAGCTAGGGAGGTTCAATCTTTCAATTAGGCAGGTTCAACCCTTCAGCTAGGCAGGCAAGCGAGCGATCAGCTAGGCAGGGAAGAAATGAAGGAAGCATTATGGTAATCTGTCAGGTAGGCCGGTCAAATAGCAAGGCAGGTCTATGATCTCCAATCGGGTATGTTTTAAAATTTAGCTAGGTAGGCTCCACATTATAGCTAGGTAGGCCAACATGCAGTAAAGCTGGTATGAGAAACAGAGAAAGCGTCCAGAAGGTCCAGTCAGGCAGGCTCGGCGGACAGCCCAGCAGACTAAGTTCAGACAGGCTCGACTCCTCAGCCAGGCAGGGAAGAGTCTGTCGAGCACGTCAGTCGAGCAGATCAGTCGAGTGGGCAGGCAGGCTCAGACCCCCGGCCAGCGCCGCGCAACCAAGCGGCCAACCAGGCGGGCGCGAGCCCGCAAGCAGCACACAAAAACCCGGGCAGGGAGGCGAGAGAAACAGTCAGGGGGCCAAAGCGCGATCAAACAGGTTTGACCACTGTTTAGGTAGGTGGGGCACGACGTCAGGCAACCTTCTCGAGTGCTCCTCTGCCATCATTCTCAAAATAACAAGAGTTTCAGGTGGTAGTGGAGTCGGTGTGTCCTGAGCATTGAGCGATGTCTTCCATATCCCTGTATTAAGCAATGGTTATCCGCAAAGTTAAGGATACTAGGTTCATGAGGAGGCGACATCACTCAATGGCTGATAGCCTGGCTGCATGTGTATCAATCAGAAGTATAATGTGGCTTGCTTGTTTGTTTCAGGATACCTACCAAGACTATTGTCAGTTCTCAAACGGCAAATGGTGCTTGGTAAGGTAGCGCCGATTGCTGCATAAGTTCAAGTCAGTTCCCATAACAACATGACGCCTGGGATTTCTCACGTCACCCGTCGGCTGGACTAATGAGTGATTCATTTGTTGGGTGGTATGGTATGGGATTGGGCAGCGAGCGGTCATCATTGTCGGAGTAATAGCAAGAGTTTGACTAGATTCTGGCTTCCTTCCCAGCCAACACCGTCATACCATCCCGCAACTCCCGATTAAGGATTTTGCACAGCTAGAGTTCACATACGGCAAGACCTCGACTCGCAAGTCTGGGTCGGCGCAACAATTTCCGGCTCTTTTTGTATTTGCAAAGTAGCTGCCCACCCACTGTTCTTTGGTGACAAGGTGTTGGCCGCACAAAAAAGTTGCCGAAACTGTTGTACCCCCCCAGACCGCCACCGTACTGTGGAAGAAGGATAAATGTGGGACAATAATAGAAGAAGAGATTCCCTTGCTATATCTTGCTTTGGAAGGTCACGAGGGCAAAAAATCACTATCAGGGTAGATCCAAGGAAAGGTTTTAATATTGTGGAACCCAATATTAGTCTAGGCGATATTTGTAGTGGGTCGTGGATACCTGATTTATAGATTGAATTAAAGGTCTTGTTGTGGCATTTTCTGAGATAAGTTTTATACATTATGTAAGATGCAAGATAGATGGTAAGTATATCAGTCAAAGAATTGATTTTTATGATTTTTTTTTTTTTTTTTATGATTTTTATGTCCTATTAAGTATTTACTTTGATCCCTAGGTCTTTTATTATTAATAGTATCTAACTCATAAGTGTCTATTTGATATCGGTTCATGGTGGATTTAATACTAATTAAAAGGAGGCCTTATTATAGTAAAGTTTTCTTAGCTTGAGTTTTTTGTGTGTAGAATTGATATATAAGCATACTAGGAATTCCTGCAATTTTATGGTCTCGCTGACCTAAATTATGAGGCCTTGTTATAGTTCTGAAATAGATAAAACCCTATTATGGACTTACTTTAGCCTTAAGAGTTTCTTTTATTTATAGTGTAAGGTACATATCATCATATTATATCAGTCTATATATGATATTGGTTCATGATATGTCAAGACTAATTAAAGGGGGCCTTATTATAGTGAGGTTTTATTATTTTGAGCTGAGAGTTTAGGTTTAAAATGATGAGCATACAAAGGACTCCTGCTAGTTATGGTCATTTTCATATAATTCTATTGTAGTTTAAGCCTATCTTTTACTTTAAACCTTCTGTCCTTTCTTATTAATAGTGCCAGAGACATTGATTGGTCTAAGTGATATATATTATCCTAAAAAAGAAATAATAATAAGATAATAATTAAAGAAGGTTTTACATAGTAAAGTTTATACAAAGTGATAGGTGTAGATTAACAGTTGTTTTAGAAATGTTGGTGCATGTGGATTGTAGGTTTAAGCCTTGTCTTAGACATGCGACCTCACTGCAGGTCCACTGCAGCCTGAGTACCCGTCCACTTCTCCCTGAGCACCCCGTCTTTTTCCTCAAGGCGACATCAGACAGTCAACTTGTGTGACCTTATTATAATTTCGCTGCAGATAGCAAACTCATTTATTTTAGGATTTTTGTCTTCTCTTGTTGATAATATTAGATGCCTAAATTGTGGTATTTATTTATGCTGGATTGTAAGATTAACATTACTTATGGTAAGCTCAGGGAATTATACATAGTGCAAGGTAGTAAGGCTGACATAATTTGCTTAAGGTTTTGGTATTTGTGGTGATATCTAAATTTAGTAATCTATTTAATTCAATTTGGGTTAGAAGACTGCTTGTTTATTTTGGGTAGTTGACTCTGTCTTTTAAAGCGTTATATCACAATCCAATAATGAAGGAGGCTTTACTGTAGCAAACTATTCCGAATAAAACTCTAGATGCAGTGCAAAGGTGCAAAGTGGGTCATAATACCAAGAAGTTAATTACCTAAAAAGATTTATACAGTTTAAATATTAGTATAAAAGGTGTTAGTGTTAAATGCATAAAAGAATTTATGATATGATATTATTGTTCCACTATGGGCTAATAACTTGCCTATTTAGATGGCTAAAGTGAGTCGTAGAGGGAGTTCATTATAAAAAAAGTACTTAACAAAGTGGTTTTTTAGAGAGATAGAACTTGTGTAGAGATTCTAATGTTTGGTTATATCACAGAATCTATAGCTTTCCTTTCAAAGTACCTACTCTGACATGCGTCAAGTAAGTATACACTGCGCGTATACAGAAGAAACGTTTCCCTGTATTAATTTCAAGAGTCACAATGTAAGGTGTAGTAGCACTTTGTCTGTTGTCCTACGCATCCAGTAAGAGCTGTCAATATTAACTCAAATATTGCATAATCCTATCTGCCATGTCGTGCCACTACAGGTACCTACGATGAAGATCCTAATTTGTAACTTGTAACAAAGACATAGCGCTCGTCGCGGCACAAAGCGGCCAATTTATAGGGAATCACACCGAATCCAGAATCATCCATCAGAAGAAAGCCGTAGCCACAACATTACACACAGTGCCCACATCAATCATATTATTATGTCAAATCGCTCCCGCCCTCAATTCAAGATGTGTATAGACAAGGTAGACGTAGATTAGTGTAGCTAGTTGGCTTTTAGTTGGCCTTGGGGGCCTTGGGGGGCTGATTGGGCTTCAGCCCAAATGGCGAAGCATTATATAGAGTGTCAGCAAAAAGTCGATGGCGCGATGCAGCAGGATTATGCGTTTTGTTATTGCCTAATGTATTAGATATAGATTAGATAGAATTTTGGAACTTAACTGAAGTTAAACTGACCTTTTGGAAACTAATTGGAATTTTACTGAAGTTAATTTAACCTTTATGAGCCTAATTGAAGTTAAACTGATCCTTTGGAACTTAACTGAAGTTAAATTAACCTTTTGGGACTTAGCTGAAGTTAAACAAAGTTTATGGGCCTAGCTTAAGGTTTGTATAACTAACCTTTTGGAACCTAATGTAAAGTGTTATGTACCTATGTATTGGATAGAATAAAATTATGTTGAGTACATAACGAAACGCAGGAGAGCGGGTTGTCCGTACTGCATGAAGGACAGAGAAGAGTTTCAGGCAGGCAGTCAGGACACAAGGAGGATAGATAAAAGGCACTTACCCCAGGACAGGCTGCACTTACACTTTTGTCGCGGCGCGAGAAGAGCCCGATTTTTAATATAGTTGGTATAATTATAAAACAGATAAGTTTAGTTTAGTTTAGTTTTTACGAGTAGGCGTGCAGAGTCGCAGACGGGCGACTGAGATAGGCAGAGGCAGGCGAAGAAGTGACGAGCGGGGGTCTACTCCGGGGTATATAAATGGGTAGAGAGCCTGGTTAACTGAGGTTAAACCTAACCGAAGTTAAACCTAACTGGAGTTAAACCTAACTGAAGTTAAACCTAACTGAGGTTAATCTTATAACTTAACTGAATTTAAACCTAACTGAGGTTAAACCTATACAGGTTGGTCAAACTTGTTTGCACTTAACTGAGGTTAAACTAACCTTTTTGATCTAACTGAGATTGAACCTAATAAAGATCAACCTAGTACAGACAAACCTAACTTGTTTGGATTTAACTGAGGATAGACTGTCCTTTTTGACCTGACTGAAGTTAAACCTAACTATGATGAACCTAGTATAAACAAACCTAACTTGTTTGGACTAAACTGCAGTTAGACTAATCCTTTATTTAGACTTAACTGAAGTTAAACATCACTGTGGTTAATCCCAATTGAAGTTAAACCTAACTGAGGTTAAACCTATGCAGGTTGGTCTAACTTGTTTGCACTTAACTGAGGTTAAACTAGCCTTTTTGACCTAACTGAGATTGAACCTAATAAAGATCAACCTAGTGCAGACAAACCTAACTTGTTTGGATTTAACTGAGGTTAGACTGTCCTTTTTGACCTGACTGAAGTTAAACCTAACTATGATGAACCTAGTAAGTTTATACAAACCTAACTTGTTTGGACTAAACTGTAGTTAGACTAATCCTTAACTGAAGCTAAGCCTAACTGAGATTAACGTAATACAATTTAACTGGGATTATACCAACCTTTTTGGATTTAATTGAAGTTTGATCTAACTGAGATTAATTAGCATAATATAAACCGATCTAGTAAGAGTAGTTTGTTTGGATTTAACTGGAGTTAAATTAACTTTATTGGCCCTAACTTAATTAGCATAGTACAGATAAACTTAACTTGTTTAGACTTAATTGAGGTAAAACTAATCTTTTGAACCTAACTGAAGTTTTTAAGTTAGGCTTTAAAGACCTAACTGGGGCAAATTATAACATTTATAGGTTTAACTGAGATTAACTTGACACAAACCTAGTCTGGTTCAACCTATATTGTTGTGATTATATTTACCTATGTGCTTTTGTTCAATATTTCTTTAAATAAAGGAAATTAATTTTGTTTTGGCTGTATAGGGAATGTTCCTTTGCCTAACCAGCAAAACAAAGTTTGGGTAAGTCTTGTTTGATTGAATAGGAACAACGAGTTGTGTGATTGATTATTGCTTTTCATTAGGCAAGGCTTTGTATGTAGATGAATCAAATTGTTTTATTTTTATGTCCTAATCCTGAAGAAAGACCAGCTTATTCAATTAGGTGTGTGCCCAATGCGCGTTTAGTATCACCGCGCGCGTTTGCAGCACTTGCGTGGTTATGTGAAACTTTTGCTAAGCCAGTGTACTCACTAACTCTTTTCAGGTCTATAAAGATTCCAAGAGAAGAGAAAGAGTACGGATTTCCCGTGTGGGCAATGACAGAGGCCGTTCTGACCATGCCCCGTCAGGCAGAAGTACATCTGGACATATGTTCCAGGGCTCGTGATGACTTCCTCGGCCTACGTTCGAGACATTATTGGTTATGATTCTATTATTGAACTTTTGTTCTTTGTAAGTAGAGATAACTATAGTGTTTTCTAAATGAAGCCCGCCTTGAGTAGTTTTAATGTAAGAGGGATAAATGTTTTTTACAGAGCATGAGATCAAGATCTCCGTCAGATCAGGATCACTTCACAGAGGTCCGGGTCATCTTGGGTAAATTATTATGGGAGCCGTATTACTGAAGTCACTGTGGGCCGCTCTCAGGCCTATCCAGTTCCCACAGTTTGAGCTTTGTGCCTGTTTACTGTTTCAGATCAAAGTGAGTCTGTGTATTTTAGAGTGTAGTACTGCGCTGATTGTTTATTTTTTTTTATTTTAAGGTTGTAATTCCGTGTTTATTTAGAGTTGGGAATAAATTGTAATTGAGAGTTGAGGTTATCAACATTTAATAATAAGTATTATATTTTTAATAAATCAATTTAAAGTAAGGGAAGTTTTTGATATTTATTTAGGTTTAAAAATGGCAGTGTGACTGCTTTTGGATTATGTGAGGGGGTGGATTAATATGAGTGAGTTGAGTAAAATCTGCCTTCCTTTTCAGAAATTCATGGGTGTGATTTGTCAGTGTGTTTGGAAGAGAGTATTTATTGGGGCTTAACTGGGCTTCAGCCCAAATGGCGAAGCATTATATAGAGTGTCAGCAAAAAGTCGATGGCGCGATGCAGCAGGATTATGCGTTTTGTTATTGCCTAATGTATTAGATATAGATTAGATAGAATTTTGGAACTTAACTGAAGTTAAACTGACCTTTTGGAAACTAATTGGAATTTTACTGAAGTTAATTTAACCTTTATGAGCCTAATTGAAGTTAAACTGATCCTTTGGAACTTAACTGAAGTTAAATTAACCTTTTGGGACTTAGCTGAAGTTAAACAAAGTTTATGGGCCTAGCTTAAGGTTTGTATAACTAACCTTTTGGAACCTAATGTAAAGTGTTATGTACCTATGTATTGGATAGAATAAAATTATGTTGAGTACATAACGAAACGCAGGAGAGCGGGTTGTCCGTACTGCATGAAGGACAGAGAAGAGTTTCAGGCAGGCAGTCAGGACACAAGGAGGATAGATAAAAGGCACTTACCCCAGGACAGGCTGCACTTACACTTTTGTCGCGGCGCGAGAAGAGCCCGATTTTTAATATAGTTGGTATAATTATAAAACAGATAAGTTTAGTTTAGTTTAGTTTTTACGAGTAGGCGTGCAGAGTCGCAGACGGGCGACTGAGATAGGCAGAGGCAGGCGAAGAAGTGACGAGCGGGGGTCTACTCCGGGGTATATAAATGGGTAGAGAGCCTGGTTAACTGAGGTTAAACCTAACCGAAGTTAAACCTAACTGGAGTTAAACCTAACTGAAGTTAAACCTAACTGAGGTTAATCTTATAACTTAACTGAATTTAAACCTAACTGAGGTTAAACCTATACAGGTTGGTCAAACTTGTTTGCACTTAACTGAGGTTAAACTAACCTTTTTGATCTAACTGAGATTGAACCTAATAAAGATCAACCTAGTACAGACAAACCTAACTTGTTTGGATTTAACTGAGGATAGACTGTCCTTTTTGACCTGACTGAAGTTAAACCTAACTATGATGAACCTAGTATAAACAAACCTAACTTGTTTGGACTAAACTGCAGTTAGACTAATCCTTTATTTAGACTTAACTGAAGTTAAACATCACTGTGGTTAATCCCAATTGAAGTTAAACCTAACTGAGGTTAAACCTATGCAGGTTGGTCTAACTTGTTTGCACTTAACTGAGGTTAAACTAGCCTTTTTGACCTAACTGAGATTGAACCTAATAAAGATCAACCTAGTGCAGACAAACCTAACTTGTTTGGATTTAACTGAGGTTAGACTGTCCTTTTTGACCTGACTGAAGTTAAACCTAACTATGATGAACCTAGTAAGTTTATACAAACCTAACTTGTTTGGACTAAACTGTAGTTAGACTAATCCTTAACTGAAGCTAAGCCTAACTGAGATTAACGTAATACAATTTAACTGGGATTATACCAACCTTTTTGGATTTAATTGAAGTTTGATCTAACTGAGATTAATTAGCATAATATAAACCGATCTAGTAAGAGTAGTTTGTTTGGATTTAACTGGAGTTAAATTAACTTTATTGGCCCTAACTTAATTAGCATAGTACAGATAAACTTAACTTGTTTAGACTTAATTGAGGTAAAACTAATCTTTTGAACCTAACTGAAGTTTTTAAGTTAGGCTTTAAAGACCTAACTGGGGCAAATTATAACATTTATAGGTTTAACTGAGATTAACTTGACACAAACCTAGTCTGGTTCAACCTATATTGTTGTGATTATATTTACCTATGTGCTTTTGTTCAATATTTCTTTAAATAAAGGAAATTAATTTTGTTTTGGCTGTATAGGGAATGTTCCTTTGCCTAACCAGCAAAACAAAGTTTGGGTAAGTCTTGTTTGATTGAATAGGAACAACGAGTTGTGTGATTGATTATTGCTTTTCATTAGGCAAGGCTTTGTATGTAGATGAATCAAATTGTTTTATTTTTATGTCCTAATCCTGAAGAAAGACCAGCTTATTCAATTAGGTGTGTGCCCAATGCGCGTTTAGTATCACCGCGCGCGTTTGCAGCACTTGCGTGGTTATGTGAAACTTTTGCTAAGCCAGTGTACTCACTAACTCTTTTCAGGTCTATAAAGATTCCAAGAGAAGAGAAAGAGTACGGATTTCCCGTGTGGGCAATGACAGAGGCCGTTCTGACCATGCCCCGTCAGGCAGAAGTACATCTGGACATATGTTCCAGGGCTCGTGATGACTTCCTCGGCCTACGTTCGAGACATTATTGGTTATGATTCTATTATTGAACTTTTGTTCTTTGTAAGTAGAGATAACTATAGTGTTTTCTAAATGAAGCCCGCCTTGAGTAGTTTTAATGTAAGAGGGATAAATGTTTTTTACAGAGCATGAGATCAAGATCTCCGTCAGATCAGGATCACTTCACAGAGGTCCGGGTCATCTTGGGTAAATTATTATGGGAGCCGTATTACTGAAGTCACTGTGGGCCGCTCTCAGGCCTATCCAGTTCCCACAGTTTGAGCTTTGTGCCTGTTTACTGTTTCAGATCAAAGTGAGTCTGTGTATTTTAGAGTGTAGTACTGCGCTGATTGTTTATTTTTTTTTATTTTAAGGTTGTAATTCCGTGTTTATTTAGAGTTGGGAATAAATTGTAATTGAGAGTTGAGGTTATCAACATTTAATAATAAGTATTATATTTTTAATAAATCAATTTAAAGTAAGGGAAGTTTTTGATATTTATTTAGGTTTAAAAATGGCAGTGTGACTGCTTTTGGATTATGTGAGGGGGTGGATTAATATGAGTGAGTTGAGTAAAATCTGCCTTCCTTTTCAGAAATTCATGGGTGTGATTTGTCAGTGTGTTTGGAAGAGAGTATTTATTGGGGCTTAACTGGGCTTCAGCCCAAATGGCGAAGCATTATATAGAGTGTCAGCAAAAAGTCGATGGCGCGATGCAGCAGGATTATGCGTTTTGTTATTGCCTAATGTATTAGATATAGATTAGATAGAATTTTGGAACTTAACTGAAGTTAAACTGACCTTTTGGAAACTAATTGGAATTTTACTGAAGTTAATTTAACCTTTATGAGCCTAATTGAAGTTAAACTGATCCTTTGGAACTTAACTGAAGTTAAATTAACCTTTTGGGACTTAGCTGAAGTTAAACAAAGTTTATGGGCCTAGCTTAAGGTTTGTATAACTAACCTTTTGGAACCTAATGTAAAGTGTTATGTACCTATGTATTGGATAGAATAAAATTATGTTGAGTACATAACGAAACGCAGGAGAGCGGGTTGTCCGTACTGCATGAAGGACAGAGAAGAGTTTCAGGCAGGCAGTCAGGACACAAGGAGGATAGATAAAAGGCACTTACCCCAGGACAGGCTGCACTTACACTTTTGTCGCGGCGCGAGAAGAGCCCGATTTTTAATATAGTTGGTATAATTATAAAACAGATAAGTTTAGTTTAGTTTAGTTTTTACGAGTAGGCGTGCAGAGTCGCAGACGGGCGACTGAGATAGGCAGAGGCAGGCGAAGAAGTGGTTAGGTTAGGTTAGGTTAGGTTAGGTTAGGTTAGGTTAGGTTAGGTTAGGTTAGGTTAGGTTAGGTTAGGTTAGGTTAGGTTAGGTTAGGTTAGGTTAGGTTAGGTTAGGTTAGGTTAGGTTAGGTTAGGTTAGGTTAGGTTAGGTTAGGTTAGGTTAGGTTAGGTTAGGTTAGGTTAGGTTAGGTTAGGTTAGGTTAGGTTAGGTTAGGTTAGGTTAGGTTAGGTTAGGTTAGGTTAGGTTAGGTTAGGTTAGGTTAGGTTAGGTTAGGTTAGGTTAGGTTAGGTTAGGTTAGGTTAGGTTAGGTTAGGTTAGGTTAGGTTAGGTTAGGTTAGGTTAGGTTAGGTTAGGTTAGGTTAGGTTAGGTTAGGTTAGGTTAGGTTAGGTTAGGTTAGGTTAGGTTAGGTTAGGTTAGGTTAGGTTAGGTTAGGTTAGGTTAGGTTAGGTTAGGTTAGGTTAGGTTAGGTTAGGTTAGGTTAGGTTAGGTTAGGTTAGGTTAGGTTAGGTTAGGTTAGGTTAGGTTAGGTTAGGTTAGGTTAGGTTAGGTTAGGTTAGGTTAGGTTAGGTTAGGTTAGGTTAGGTTAGGTTAGGTTAGGTTAGGTTAGGTTAGGTTAGGTTAGGTTAGGTTAGGTTAGGTTAGGTTAGGTTAGGTTAGGTTAGGTTAGGTTAGGTTAGGTTAGGTTAGGTTAGGTTAGGTTAGGTTAGGTTAGGTTAGGTTAGGTTAGGTTAGGTTAGGTTAGGTTAGGTTAGGTTAGGTTAGGTTAGGTTAGGTTAGGTTAGGTTAGGTTAGGTTAGGTTAGGTTAGGTTAGGTTAGGTTAGGTTAGGTTAGGTTAGGTTAGGTTAGGTTAGGTTAGGTTAGGTTAGGTTAGGTTAGGTTAGGTTAGGTTAGGTTAGGTTAGGTTAGGTTAGGTTAGGTTAGGTTAGGTTAGGTTAGGTTAGGTTAGGTTAGGTTAGGTTAGGTTAGGTTAGGTTAGGTTAGGTTAGGTTAGGTTAGGTTAGGTTAGGTTAGGTTAGGTTAGGTTAGGTTAGGTTAGGTTAGGTTAGGTTAGGTTAGGTTAGGTTAGGTTAGGTTAGGTTAGGTTAGGTTAGGTTAGGTTAGGTTAGGTTAGGTTAGGTTAGGTTAGGTTAGGTTAGGTTAGGTTAGGTTAGGTTAGGTTAGGTTAGGTTAGGTTAGGTTAGGTTAGGTTAGGTTAGGTTAGGTTAGGTTAGGTTAGGTTAGGTTAGGTTAGGTTAGGTTAGGTTAGGTTAGGTTAGGTTAGGTTAGGTTAGGTTAGGTTAGGTTAGGTTAGGTTAGGTTAGGTTAGGTTAGGTTAGGTTAGGTTAGGTTAGGTTAGGTTAGGTTAGGTTAGGTTAGGTTAGGTTAGGTTAGGTTAGGTTAGGTTAGGTTAGGTTAGGTTAGGTTAGGTTAGGTTAGGTTAGGTTAGGTTAGGTTAGGTTAGGTTAGGTTAGGTTAGGTTAGGTTAGGTTAGGTTAGGTTAGGTTAGGTTAGGTTAGGTTAGGTTAGGTTAGGTTAGGTTAGGTTAGGTTAGGTTAGGTTAGGTTAGGTTAGGTTAGGTTAGGTTAGGTTAGGTTAGGTTAGGTTAGGTTAGGTTAGGTTAGGTTAGGTTAGGTTAGGTTAGGTTAGGTTAGGTTAGGTTAGGTTAGGTTAGGTTAGGTTAGGTTAGGTTAGGTTAGGTTAGGTTAGGTTAGGTTAGGTTAGGTTAGGTTAGGTTAGGTTAGGTTAGGTTAGGTTAGGTTAGGTTAGGTTAGGTTAGGTTAGGTTAGGTTAGGTTAGGTTAGGTTAGGTTAGGTTAGGTTAGGTTAGGTTAGGTTAGGTTAGGTTAGGTTAGGTTAGGTTAGGTTAGGTTAGGTTAGGTTAGGTTAGGTTAGGTTAGGTTAGGTTAGGTATAGGTTAGGTTAGGTTAGGTTAGGTTAGGTTAGGTTAGGTTAGGTTAGGTTAGGTTAGGTTAGGTTAGGTTAGGTTAGGTTAGGTTAGGTTAGGTTAGGTTAGGTTAGGTTAGGTTAGGTTAGGTTAGGTTAGGTTAGGTTAGGTTAGGTTAGGTTAGGTTAGGTTAGGTTAGGTTAGGTTAGGTTAGGTTAGGTTAGGTTAGGTTAGGTTAGGTTAGGTTAGGTTAGGTTAGGTTAGGTTAGGTTAGGTTAGGTTAGGTTAGGTTAGGTTAGGTTAGGTTAGGTTAGGTTAGGTTAGGTTAGGTTAGGTTAGGTTAGGTTAGGTTAGGTTAGGTTAGGTTAGGTTAGGTTAGGTTAGGTTAGGTTAGGTTAGGTTAGGTTAGGTTAGGTTAGGTTAGGTTAGGTTAGGTTAGGTTAGGTTAGGTTAGGTTAGGTTAGGTTAGGTTAGGTTAGGTTAGGTTAGGTTAGGTTAGGTTAGGTTAGGTTAGGTTAGGTTAGGTTAGGTTAGGTTAGGTTAGGTTAGGTTAGGTTAGGTTAGGTTAGGTTAGGTTAGGTTAGGTTAGGTTAGGTTAGGTTAGGTTAGGTTAGGTTAGGTTAGGTTAGGTTAGGTTAGGTTAGGTTAGGTTAGGTTAGGTTAGGTTAGGTTAGGTTAGGTTAGGTTAGGTTAGGTTAGGTTAGGTTAGGTTAGGTTAGGTTAGGTTAGGTTAGGTTAGGTTAGGTTAGGTTAGGTTAGGTTAGGTTAGGTTAGGTTAGGTTAGGTTAGGTTAGGTTAGGTTAGGTTAGGTTAGGTTAGGTTAGGTTAGGTTAGGTTAGGTTAGGTTAGGTTAGGTTAGGTTAGGTTAGGTTAGGTTAGGTTAGGTTAGGTTAGGTTAGGTTAGGTTAGGTTAGGTTAGGTTAGGTTAGGTTAGGTTAGGTTAGGTTAGGTTAGGTTAGGTTAGGTTAGGTTAGGTTAGGTTAGGTTAGGTTAGGTTAGGTTAGGTTAGGTTAGGTTAGGTTAGGTTAGGTTAGGTTAGGTTAGGTTAGGTTAGGTTAGGTTAGGTTAGGTTAGGTTAGGTTAGGTTAGGTTAGGTTAGGTTAGGTTAGGTTAGGTTAGGTTAGGTTAGGTTAGGTTAGGTTAGGTTAGGTTAGGTTAGGTTAGGTTAGGTTAGGTTAGGTTAGGTTAGGTTAGGTTAGGTTAGGTTAGGTTAGGTTAGGTTAGGTTAGGTTAGGTTAGGTTAGGTTAGGTTAGGTTAGGTTAGGTTAGGTTAGGTTAGGTTAGGTTAGGTTAGGTTAGGTTAGGTTAGGTTAGGTTAGGTTAGGTTAGGTTAGGTTAGGTTAGGTTAGGTTAGGTTAGGTTAGGTTAGGTTAGGTTAGGTTAGGTTAGGTTAGGTTAGGTTAGGTTAGGTTAGGTTAGGTTAGGTTAGGTTAGGTTAGGTTAGGTTAGGTTAGGTTAGGTTAGGTTAGGTTAGGTTAGGTTAGGTTAGGTTAGGTTAGGTTAGGTTAGGTTAGGTTAGGTTAGGTTAGGTTAGGTTAGGTTAGGTTAGGTTAGGTTAGGTTAGGTTAGGTTAGGTTAGGTTAGGTTAGGTTAGGTTAGGTTAGGTTAGGTTAGGTTAGGT